>JAKWBI020000435.1:0-42107 GCA_022664585.2 Zalerion maritima
CCAATCGAGCTTAAAAAGCCCTTTTAATCCTTTTAAATCGGCGGCGCTGGCCATGCTTAATATTATAAGCCGTATTTCTCGCTTTAACCGCCTTCCTTTTTTATACTTCCTTCCTTTTTTTCTTTTCCGCAGCCTTTTATTTAATATTCCTTTTAATAGTAGCCCACCCTGGGAAATTCTCGGTATAGGTAGGCTATATATTAGGTCCGGGACGGGGTAAATGGTATTAAGCGAAATAAAACCTAATGTTTTTTAATCGGTGGGCCCTTTTTTTTATTAATAAACGGTATAAAGGTTCCTTAATAATTTCCTTTTTAAATATTTCGAAATTATTATCCATTTTAATATTAAAAAACGGCCTATATTATTTTTTATATACCCACCAGCGTTAATTAATATATAAGGGGAATTAAAATTATAATAATTATTTAGGGGTAAAAACTGCGCGTGGGAAAAACGAGGTTATTTTTAAGGGTGGGGATAAAAGTAACGATTAATAATTAACGGGGAATGCGCGCATAATGGAATATATAAAGGGTAAAAAAAAATGGGAAATGGTACGTAATAATAATTTAAATAATTTTAATAAATTAGGCTTTTATCCCGGTAATATATATTCTCCCTTAAAAGATTTATTAGGGCGGTTGTTACCCCCTTTTTTTTTAAGATTACCTGGCCCTTCCGCCTTTGGTATATAGGATTAATTGTATAAATAAAATCCAAATCCATATTATTTTCCGATTTTAATTTTATTATATTCTCCTGGTTTTCCGTATAAAAATTAAACGGGTTTACCCTTTTATAAATTATGGAATTTACCCTAATATTAGGGAGTTTAAGGCGTATTAAAAAAGGCCTAAGGCTTATATAAATATTAAGCATATAAAAACGCATCCCGGTAATATTTATATTTATATTTAGGCTTTATTATTTTTTATTATTAATTAAATAATCCTAAGGATTATTACTTTTTATTATCATACGTAAAAAAACCTTATACCAAGCAATAATATTAATTTCCCCTTATAATTACCCTATTTTAAGGAGGTTTTTTAATAGGTTAAGGCTTATTATAAACCTTAAATAATTTATATAAAACACCTTTACCTAATTTATAAAGTGCCTTATATAATCCTTAAACGGTGGCCCAAAAAAATACAATATATGGTTCCTTTTCCCTTTTCCCCTTATATTTAATTTTAATTTTCGAAGGCGGTACCATAGCCTATTTCCATTATCCTTTAACTCCTAAAATATAAGGGCCTTTTTATTAATATAAACCTCGCTTTTTATTCGCGTATAAATCTATATTATTTTTTACTTATAAATTATAATCCTAAGCGTTTTTAATATTATAAAGTATTAAGATCGGTAAAAGGGGTTAATTTATACGAAAATAATTATTATAAAAAAAACCTTAGATTAAAGGCCGTACTTTTTAAATATACCCCTATTGGTTTTATTTTAAAATATTACCGAGAATTTTATACAAACCTTTTATAAATATTTTTTAAAATCCTTTCCTATATTTTTTAATGCGAATATAATAAATATTATACCCTTATGGTAATCTTAAATAAAGGTTATTTACGGGTTTTCCTGCCCTTTTATTATGGAATTCACCCCTGCCTTTATTATACTAAATAAATTATAATTTTTAAAAAACGGGTATTATAGGGAAATTATAAGGACCGCCAGGTCTTTAATGGTTGGTATATCCTTAGGCCCCCTTAAAGGTTTAAAATCCGTAATCGTAAACCTAATATTATTTACCCTATTATATATTTCGAGATAATCCTTATAAATCATTAATTATTGATGGGAAAAAAATTAATTATATTTTAATAATTTAATAATATTATATATATATACCTAAATATCCATAAAAAACGCTTTAATAATAATGGGCCTTCGGAGCCGTTAGCGGAAGCGGTTATTCTTATGGCGGTCGATAAGGTTAAGCATACTTTTAATAATTACGCTTATATTTATTTAAATAATTTCTTTAAACTTTGGGTTATTTATATATAAAATATACGAGGGGATTGGCCCTTCTTAGCGGGCCTGGTTTTTATATAAGCGTTAAAATTTAATAAGGGCTTTTATATAAAGAATCACCTTTTAGGATAATTTAAATAAAAACTCCGATTAATATTTAAGCATTTAAGCGCTGGTTTTATTCTTTAATCTTTACCCTTCGAAGGTATAATCTTTTATTATTAAAATAATACTGCTTAGGGCTTTTTTACTTTATTAAATAATAATAAAAAATAAAAGATATGCTTGGATTAAAGTTTTTAAATTAAAAAGGTTAAAAAAGCACCAGATACCGGGGGTTAGAATAAGGGTAATATAAGCTTTTAAAGGGTAAGGGAATTTAAAAATAAGGAGTTAAATTAAAATAAAGAATAAGCTGAGCAGGATTATAATATAAAGATTTAAGGTTGGGAAATAATATAATTAAAAGAAATCGAGAAAATATGGGGGGAAAAAAGGGGGTATTTATACCCATAGGGCTTAAATATACTGGCGGGTTTTAAATAAGCAGTGGTATTTTTTTAAATAAATAGGTATTTCCTTAAGCGTTCTTATTATTACCCTTTTACCCTATTACCCTTATAATTCTTATAATTTTTATAATTATTAATAGGCCTTTTATTTTTAATCGAATAATCATATAAATATTTTGGCCTAATTTCTCTCCCTTTTTTTCCTTTTATACCTTTAATAATTTTTCCTCCTATATACTTTTTATCGTTGCCTTTTTTCTACTTATAATACTTTTCTTTTTATATATTCCTTACTTTTTTCCCTTCCTTTAAGCCCTTTTTCCCTTAAACACTCGCCCCCTTTATTACCCCCTTTTTTTAATCTATTCCCTAATCCTTTTAAAATATATCCCATTTAAACCAAAATAATAATAAGGAGGCTTATAAAGGGCTCCCTAATCTCCTGGCTTTTATTCGGCGTTTATTAATAACCAGCAGGCCTCCTAATTCTTTTAAACCTATTATATTTATAAACCAGCCTTTTCCTTTTCCTACACCTTATCGTATAACCTTTGCTCTCCCTTACCTTTATATTTTTTTTCCTTTTATAAAAAGGCCCGGGGCTTATATTATAAAAAGCCGCACTCGGATTATTAAGCATTTTACTCGTAATTAGGCGGCCCTTTTAATTAACACTATTTTTATTATTACCCGAAGCCCTTTTTAAAATATATTCTTTTTAAATTATTAATTTTATACAGGGTTATTTAATTTTAATTTCCCTAATAATTGCTTTTATTCTTTTTCCTTCGCCGGTTAGGCCGCGAGGCCGTATTAATCGGGTATTTTAAAACCTAACCATTAGTTCCAGCGGCTTTGCTCGGCTCCCTTTATCCCCCCTATTACCTTATACCTTTCGTTAATTTAACCTTATATAATAAACCAGCCCGGGCCTTTTTTCCTAAAGCTTATTTAAAAAATCCTTTTTTACCTTTTCCTTTAATTTAATCCCCCCAAATTAACCACCCTAATACACGGTTACGGTTTTTAAAATTAAAATGCCTTTTAAATACAATACCGTTTAGGCCTTTTAGTTTGGCATCCCTTCGCCAAAATTATCCTCGAACCTTATTAAAAGGACCCGGTTTAAACCGGTTTTTAATTTTATTTATAAAGTTTATTCCACCTTCGCACCCTTTTTATTCTTATCTCTTAGGGCTAAGCAGGACTAATTATTATTACTCTTTTAAAATATCCTTTGTTACTTTTAATTTGGCTTATTTAGGGACCCTTTTTTAAATTATATTTATTTGGCGATATATATTAACCTGGATATATTTAAAACCCTTTTTAAAATTACCAGCCTGGCCCTTATATTATATAAAAGGGTTAATCGGTTTATTATTATTCCCATTTTATATAAAGGCTTTTTAAGGCAAATTATAAATAATTTATATTTCTCCCTTTACTTTTATTATTAATAAACACTGGCCGTATAATTTAAGGGTATAATAAATAAAAACCCTTATAAGTATTATCCCTTTAGGTAGGCGAGTTATTTTTAAGGCTAAAAACCTAATACTTTTATTTATTATATAATCCCCTTTTTTAAATATATTTCCGTTCCTAGGTATACCGGGGATAAATATAATAATTACCTTTAATTCGGTAAGGTTTATATAGCCGAAAATAAAGGCCTTAAAAATATATATATTAATTTCGAACTTTAATGCTCCCTATAACGGTTATACCCCTTATAAAAAATTCCGTATTAAGAAATTATTTAGCGATACGGTATAAAAGTAAAATATTAAGTATTAAAAGAATCATTTCGAAACTATTTTCGGCGGCCTTAATTTTTTTAAAATTAAACCATGATTTTTTTATCCCGCGATTAATTCTTTCGTTATTATTAAAATAAAAATTATATTATATAGGATTATCCAATGGCGTTTTTTAATATAAGAAATTAAGTTTTCCCATAAAAGAATTTTTATTTTTACGTATAACCCTTTAAATAGGGATCCCGCCCTTTTATCTTTATAAATTGAATAAACGAATTAAAATTTAAACGGATGACCTTTTTTAAAATTGGGAAACTATTTTTAATTACCATTTGTAAATAATTTAGGATAAGGCCATTCGGTATAATATGGGAACGGAAAACAAAAAGTATAAAAATATTTTTTTTAAACTTTTAAATAAAGGGATATGGTTTTTTTTTATATATATATATATACCTCGGATTATTAATAAAGCTTTAGGTATATGGTTTTTGCTGGGTCCTTTTATAATATTTGGTTTTAAATTGGTTGGGGTTTATTATTATATAAAAAAGGAGATATAAAAAAAGGGGGAATTTCTTTTTTATGGTAATTCCTTTAAAAGTCTCGTATTATTATACAGCTTTATTTCTCTATATAAAGAATATTACCAAATTCTGCCGTAATTATTATTAAAATTTAAGATTATACTTTTTTTATTATTTTTTAAAAAAGTACTTTCCCCGATTCCCGTTTTTTATTCTTTAATTCTTTTATATTACGTGGTTTTCTTAACCGTAATACCATAATAATAAATTCGGCTAAATCGTTTTTTTCCTTTTAATCGTTATTATAAAATATTACCGTTCGGCGTTAATCCTTACCTAAACTTTTTAATATATTATCCCCGATATAGCCTTTTAAATTATTCTCCTTATTATTTAATCTTATATAATCCTCTCCTAACTTATTATTTTATTTTAAATAAGGTTCCCATTTTTTCCAGGTATTATTATTAATTTCTACCGGCTTATTCTATTATCCGTTCTTTTAAATAAAGTTTTTAATCTTATTACTTTTAATTATACGCTTAAAAAAAGGGCTCCCTTTATAAGGTTCCCTAAACTATACCGTTTTTCCTTTATTCGAAAACTTATAAATAATATAAGGTCTTATTTATCAAGGGTTTTATTTATCCTTTATACTCCTAACTCCTATAATTAATATTTATCGTAATATTAAATCCCCTTTTTTTAATAAAATCTTTTTTATCTTCCCGCTATTTTTTCTTATCCATATATTTAACCCTGGTTTCCTTATTCTATTATAGGATTTGGGCTACCTTTACCAAATTCGTTTTTTTCCATTCCATTGCCCGGCTCCTTTTTACCAAACAATCCGCGTACGGTATATTACCTTTCCAATTAATTATTCTTTAAATAAGGAGCGCCATTTTAATAAGAATAACCATTTTTTAACCGTATAATAATATATATAGGGAAAATCCTATAATTTGGTTTCTTATAATTTTTTATATTATTAATACCCCTGGGTACGCGTTAATCTAATTACCGCCTAATTTTAATAATATATCCCTGGTACTTAAATAATAATATTTTATTCCCCCTTATAATTATAAATTATACACCAATACCGTAATTTTGGCCAGGCCTATTTATTTTATAAACTTATCCAAAAACCCTTGGTTTTCCGATCCTTTATTAATTACCAATTTTCTATATATCCCATACTTATAAAATATATTTTACCAAATAAAATTGGCCATTTATTTTACGGTGGTTTTTTATAATAATCGCGCTTTAATTTATTTTATTAAATTATATTTAGCCTATATAATATAAATATACCCTTTCCTTAATAGTATTTAAAAAGATATCGAGCGAAACCTTAAAAAAGGGGGTTAAAATAAGGTTAAAAATCTTTAACGGTATTTTAGGCCTTTAAGGGTTTTACTTTTAATAAATTAGGCAGGTTTTTAATACCTCTTATATCTGTTTTTATTATCCTTTTTAATAATAATATTAAATAATAAAATTAAATATAATATTCCGTTTTTTATACTTTTTATTAATATAATTATTTTAAATAATATATTTCTGGGTTTAATTATTATCGACCATTAATTATAATTATAATTTACCCCTTAAGGTTTTGCGCTAAAGTTTCTAATCCCTTATTAAATAATTTAAAGCCTTCCTTTCTTAACGGAGGAATAATTTATAAGGAATATTACTCGGTCTTTTTAAAATAATAAGGAAATACATTATTTTTCGGGATTTATTACTTTATATTTTTCCTCTTAAAATTTTAATATTCCTCTAATTTTATACAACCCTAAGTATATATAATTACATATTAATAAAATCTTTAATATTTTTCTTTAATTTATTATTTTTCTCGTTTAAAGGTCCTAATGTAGCGGGGAGTAGGTCTAATAACCTCGCTGCATGGTCGGTGTTTAAAACCAAGCTGTTTGGTTTGGTTAAACCTCCAGTTGCCTATTTAGGAGTGGTAATACTCCAGAAAATATAGAATAATCCTGTACAGGATTATTCCTAAACGATGATATAATATTTGGGGGAAAATATGATATATTAAATAGTAATTGCATTTCCATAACCAAGTTTCTGCCGCCATGGTTTATTGCCCTCCCAGAAGTCCCACAAATCCCGGGGGTCCTCCTGGCTTCTTATATAATCCTGTACAGAACTATTCTAGGGCTTTAAACGAATTATTTAAACAATTGCGCCGGGCGCCGGTCTTTGGTACAAATGCAGCGAGGGATACCTCCGGCACCGCTACACTAAGGGTTTTTATAATAATACATTTACCATAATATTTTTATTTCCTAATATATACTCTATATTAAAATGGAATTACCGTATTTATATAATCCATTTAATAATAAATACTCCGGGTAGGTTAATAATATTATTATTAAATTAATATATTATATTAACCGTATTTATTTTAAGGGTAAAATGCGCGCCGTATAAGTAATTCCGTAATCGTTTTAAAACTATAAACAGCCCCTTATATTTTAATTTGGCCGAATAATATATTCCTTCGGCTTTTTTCTAATAATTAAATTTATACCTCGCTATTAAAACCTTCCCTTCCCTTTTTTAAACAATCCATACTCCCCATCCGGTTCCTAATACGTTTACTTTAATAATAATATGCCTTACCTTCGGGGAATAATTAATTTTAATTAAAACTAGGGGTAATATTAAGGCTTATTTAAAAATCTCCGTTATTTTTGTATACTTTTTCTTCCAAATAAACTACGCTTTTATACGGGTAAGTTTATATAAGGGTTTGGTAATATAAATAAAATCCTTAAAAAATATTCGGTAAAAAATCACTATATTAATAAATTTTTTAATATTCGATATATTTTTTAATTTTTTTTTTTAATTTTAATAATCTTAGCCTATTTAGGATTACGGCTATTTATTCCGCATATAAAACCTATTATTACGGCTAATTTTTGGCACCATTTAAATTTAATTATTAAAATTATAATCCCGGCCAGTTTATTCCGTAATAATATTTAATTTAAATTCCTAATATATTCGGCCATATATTACCGTACCCCTGGGTAAATTTCTCGCCTATTATATATAATAATAAGACCTTTAACCGTAATATTCTTAATAAGTATTTTATATATTATTGGAATAAAACCTAAAAAAATAATAAAAATAATCCTGTAAAATTAAATAATATTATTCGTTCCTTTTTACGGAGGCGTGGTGATTTTAAATAGGCCGGCGAATATTATAAAGGTAATAAAATCTCGGGATTTTAAATCGAGTATTATTTGGTTATATTTAAAGTAAAAATCCAAAAGTAAAATAAGCTAATAATAAATTATATCCTTTATAAATTTATCGGTAATTAAAGGTATAAAAGTATTATAAATTATAACCGAATTAAGCCTTTCCGCTAAATTAATTAAGCGGTATTTCCTATCTTTTTTCTTAATTAAAAACCAGGGATTACGGTACGCCGCTTAATTTAGCTTAATCACCCCCTTTTTTTTTCGCTTTTCGAGCATTTCGATTACCATTATTATTAATACCTTAGGGATAGGAATACTTTTAACCTACCACCCTATATAAGGTACCGTATCGATTTTTTAAAAAGGGGTTATATTAGGGTTAATTTTACCTAAATATTCCTAAAACCATACCAATATTTATTTTTTATTTATAAATATATTTATAAATATCCTTTATTTTTCCCTTTATAATTCCCCGAGGAATTTTAAAATTTTATTCCTCCTTTTTAATATAAGCCTGGTACCATTATACCTTACCTTATATAATTATAAATAAATATATTTACTTTATTTAATATTATTATAATTTTCTTTTAATGGCTTATTTTTTTCCTATTTTTTCTTATACTAGTCCGGGTTTACGGGGGCCGCTTTATACCTTATTTAAATATGCACGGGCTTTATTTTATCCGCCACACGTTTATATATAATAAAAATATTAATAATATTAGTATTATTAAAGGGAAATACCTTTTAGGCTTCGCTAACGCCTAAAATCTCGTTAATAATAAAGTCTTATATTTTTCTTTTATTATTTTATAACTCCCAATTATTACCCTTATAATATTATCCGGAAAAAACGTCCAACCTTTTTCTAATAATTTCTTTTTTATAATTAAGGTTCCGTGGGTAATTATAAAACTTTTTACGCCCCTGCCCTTTTAATTAATAAAGGGTAACCTTTATATTTAATTCTCCGGTTTAAATTTTTTTATTTAAAAAATTCTCCCTTTATTATAACCCATTAATATACCCCTCCATAGGTATATTCTTTTTGAACTTTTTTATAAGGCGCTTAATTTTATTTATAAAAAATTAAATTATTATTTCTTTATTATCCAAATCTAAAATTTTTATTATATAGGCAGGGATTTTAATTTTATTAATACGGGGTTTCCCTAATCCTATACCGGCCTCTGTTTTTTTATTGGTCGAATTATAAGGGTTTTTTATATTTTTCTAAAAACCTTTATTTTTTAGGAATAAATATTACGGAGTATTTTTTTACGTTTTTTTTCCAGGGTTAGGTTTATAATAATAATAATATAATTATTTAATTTTATTTTAAGCTCCCTGATTAATACGTTACGTTTTTTATTATAGCGTTATTTCCACCCTATTATTATAATAAAAGGCATTTCTAATATTACCTTTGGCGCCCCTTTTCAATTTTCTTTTAATACAAAGAAATTCTGCGCAATATGTTTAAATTTTAAAAAAACGTGCACCCATTACCGTATAATTAGGGCTAAATTAATCTTTTGGCTATTATAATTAAAAAACGTAATTCGCGCCTGGTAAACCTTAAAGCCATATTTTTAAGCGTAGGTTCGTTTTAAAATATTAACTTTTACGCCTATATTTATAATAACCCTGGCCAGCCTATTCTTTAACCCTTGTATATATATTAATAAATACGGGCTTAGGTAGAGGAAAAAGGGGATTATTAAGGGGATTAATATTAATAAATTAAAAATATTAATTAAATAAAAGATTATCTTTTTTCTTTTTAATATTACCGCTTTTAAGCCGCCTGGCAGGCTTATAAATAGAACCTTAAAGTTTATACATTTATATTATTAATATAATTAAATATATATAAGGTCCGTAAACTTTAATTCCTCCGGGAATATATTATTAATAAAACGTACTTTTATTTTAACCATTTGGTAAATATTAGGCCAATTTAAAATTACCTATTAATATTCCTTTAACTTTATACCCTTATAAATAATTTTATTAATAATTTTCTCCACCCTTATTTTATTTATTAATTTTTCCTATAAAATTATCCTTATAAATTATAATATTTATAATACCTCCTTAATCGTTAATCCGTAAGGCCTTCTTATAATCTTTATAAATTATTTTTCCATTATCTTTTAAAAAATTAAATCCATAAACCTTAGGGGGTTTTTACGTTTATTATTTAAAGGCGCCTTTTCTTTCTTTTATATACTGCGTTCCATTTTTTCCTTTATCGCGCCTAATGCTTTTTCGTGGCCAGGATCCTTCTTTTTTCCTTTAATATCTTTTATTTTTCTAACCGCTTTAACCTTATCTTCCATTTTTGCTTTTTTTAGGGGCCTGCCTTATTTTTTTTTAATTTTATCCTGGTTATAATTAAAAACTGTTTACACCGTTTTATTATAAATATTAATAATAAGGGTTTTTATTATTATTTCCGCTTTTATATTTTCCCAGCTTTTTTATAAATACTTCTTAACCATTATTACCTTACCTTTTATTATAATAAATAAATAATTATTTTAAATATTATTATTTTTAAGTATTTTATAAACCTTGTCGATTAGGTTTATTTATAATTAATATATTTAAAATACCTGGTCCTTTTTATTAATTAGGCCAGGCGTATTTTTTAAAAACCAAGGGTTTTTTATAATCGCATTTTAGGCCTTTTATACCCCATCGTATTAATCCTTAGGTACCGTTTTCTATTTATAATACCGTAAAAATACTATTTTTATTAATATTCCTTTTATAATTATATTATTAAACGTTTTAATAGGCCAGGTATTATATTCGCACCTTTCGAAATCTTATTTTAATATTCGATAAAAGGGATATTTATAAAAAACTCCGTTAATTCGGTTTTAAATATTTTATAAATAATTATATAATATATGGTTATTTTTTAAATATTAATAATATTTTATTACCTTAATTTGGTATTAGGGCCTTTTATTAAAACTGGTTATTAATATAAGAAGTGCTTATACTTTTAAAATCTTTAAAAGGATTATACTGGTTTCCTAGGGGAATTCGGCCTAAATATAATAAAATCCCCGCATATGGTCCCGTTTAATTTAAGAGGTTTAATTAAAATTATACCCATAATAATTTTTATATTAAGGCTCATTTTCCCTAATTTTACTATTATCCAATACTAATTTTACTTTTTCGCTTATTTTTTAATTTAATAACGCATATATATTAATTATACTTAAAGTATTTAACTTTTTAATTAGGTTTTATTTAATTATTTTGGGCAGGATTAATCGGTTACCCGTGCCACGCCCCCACAATTGCGGGGTACGGGTTTTAATTCTTTCACCCACCCGCGTTGTGGGTGCTCGCCACCTGAACACAACTACTAGCTGAACGCAAATTTTCCCGATTTTTGACCCTTTTTATGATTATTTATTATTATTCCTTCTACGCTTTTCGAATATAATTAATAATAATACTAATAATATCTTCCATTATTTCCGCTTCTTTTACAAATAAATTTTCTTTTATATACATTATATTAATACTATAATATAACTTTTTTTCCATTTAATCTTTTTCAATTCTTTTTTTATATTATACTTAATATTTTTACTTTTTAATGTAATTTATAGGCTTTTTTAATATAAAAACCGGATATTATAAATTACAAATACCGCTTTATAATATATTTGCGTTTTTCCTTTTACTTAAGCCATTAAATATAATTCTTTTATTAATTTAATAATAATATAAAAAATTTATAAAAATTTATTTTTTATTTTTATTTTTATAATTTCCTTATATATTTTTAATAATTAAAATTTAATTCCGGGTTTATTTTATATTAAAACCCCCGAACAAATAATCCCTAATTTAATTAAACCCTCGAATTATATATTAAATTCCGAATAATTATTTATATAAAAGAAATTTAAAATAATAAAAACTACACCGTAGTAATTTTTTTATTTTCCGTTGTATATTAACCACTATTAAGTATTATTTAAGGAATTATATAATATTAAAAATATTAAATAAACCGTGAAGGTTCATTATTCTTTTTTAAAAAAAAGCAAAAGGGTAAAGTTTCTGGTATTATAATTTTAATTATTAGTTTTACTATATTAATAATAATATTTTTAAAATTTATAACCTTTAATAATTAAAATAATACATATAAATACTAATAATATTTTTAAAATATTTATAAAACGGTCATAATTTATTTTATAATTTAATTTATAAATATTATAATTTGTTTTCTAAATTTAACTAGTCATATAAAAAGTAATATTTTATAATGAATAATTTAAATAAATATTCCGGCTTTACGGCTTTGTATTAAACGGCTTTTTAATTAAAGCTTATAATAATTTCCCCGTTTTTTAATATCATAGGGTTGGTATAATATTAAGTAGAAGTAAAAGGGTCAAAAATCGGGAAAAATTGCGTTCAGCTAATAGTTGTGTTCAGGTGGCGAGCACCCACAACGCGGGTGGGTGAAAGAATTGAAACCCGACCCCGCAATTGTGGGGGGGTAGCACGGGTAATAGGTACTTTATTACTTCCTTATAATCGGAGCGCGGGCGGCAAATCGCGGGGGTCGGTCTGGTTCCTTTAAACCATTTTGGTTAAATCGTATTGGTTGGCTTATTAAAACTGGGGGTTAATAGGATTACGCGTGGCTTCCTTAACGCGGGCGGTGGTCCCTTTTTTTTCCTATTAAAACTTATTTCTAAACAGCTTTATTATTTTTTTACGCTAATCCAGAAACGCTTTAAGCTTTTAAAAGAGTTCCTCGTGGGTTCCAAGGTATAAATTATTATTTATAATCCGTATAAAATTATATAATTAAACCCATAATATATTATCGAAGGCGTTTAGGAACGCGTTTAATAAAATAATATTATTAATATAATTCGTATAATTCTCCTTATATTAAGCGAGCCGGCGTTTTTACCCCGCGATATATAATTATTATTAATTAATATTCTTTGTGGGCCAGTTTTAATAGATAAAGCGCTCCAGGTCTGCCTTATTACGGCCTTTTTAAAAGGTATCCTTATTTATAAATTCCGTTTTTCAGGCCTTTTTCGCTTTAATCCATATTTTTCCTATAATAAGCGATTTAACTGGTTCGGTATAAATATTAATATAATATTATATAATATAGTTTATTTTTTACGCATTATTTATAAATACTGCCTGCTTAAATATTCGATCTAATTAATATATATATTAAAAAATATTATTTTCCCTAAATATTACGCTCCCCTATATATTAAAAAACGGTAATAATAATCGGATTATAATATATTGGTTTATTTTATAAAAACTATATTAATTAATATTAAATATTATTTCCACGGATTAACCGGAAAATGGCGTTCGTTTTATTCCTTAAAATATCGGAAAAATATTTATATTATATTTTGCCCGGGATATTGGCGTAATAAAAGTTCTTAATAACGGGATCTTAAATAAGGGAGGATTAAAAGGCGATTACTCGGCTTTTCGTTTATATAATAAGGTTTAAATTTCGTTAACGTTTTCGGGTATTTCCGCTTTCGAAAATTATTCTTAAATTTAAGGCCTATTTATAAGGCGTTTTTTACCTTCCTTTACCGTAATAATATTATGGTAAAAAAGCCTTTACCGCGCCTTACCTTAAAAATATAATATAATAAATTTAAATGGTGGAATAATAGTTTAATAAATAAAATAATTTATAAAAAATGGAAAAAATTATAAAAGTTAGGATTTAAATAGGTTTTTAAGGGGTAATATAATATAGGATTATTTTTCCTTAACCGTAGGCTAGAGAATTATAAACGGTGCCTTAAAATTAAAAATAATAATAGTAATAATACTTTTTAGGTTTTTTAAACGTAATCGTGGGATTTTTATAATTTAAAATAAGGAATTTATATAATTTCTTTAATAATTACCTTTTTATTTTCCGGGTATTAATATTATCCTTTCGGGGCCCTAATAGGTTTTATCCCTTATATTCCGCGCCTTATATTAAAAGATTTTAAACTTTATAAATATACCGCTTTACCATTTTCCTTAATTACCTTACCCCTTATTACCAATTGGCCCGCTCCTAATAATTATTAATTTATCGGCTTTTTATAAGGCCGGGCGTAATATTGGTTAATTTATTTAGGCTAAAAGGCCTCGCCTTACCTTTCCTTAAGCTTTAAACCTTTTATAATTTTCTTACCGTATATTTATCCCCCCCCTTTGGCCGCTTTTTTAAGTAAAGAAAATTAAACGCCCTCAAAGGGGGGCGGGGAATTAACCATGGTTTTATAAATGGGAGCCTAAAAATTTAGCATTTATAATCCATAAATTATTATAATCGCCATATTTCCCTTTAATTACGGTCCGATTATAATAAAACGTGGGACCCCTAAACTTTTCCCAAATAAATTTAATTTTTATAATCTCTTTTTTTTTTTTTTTAATAAGGCCTATATAAAATTACCCTTATACCAGATTCCTTAAAAGGGGATCGACCTTAGCTTAAACGGGCGATTTATATTTTTTTAAGCCCTTTAAGGGATATTTCCCCTGGTATCCATTAAATCGGGCACGGGGTTTTAATATTAATAATAAAAAATAAAACTTAATTTAGAAAACGGTGGGGGGGGGGGGGGTTTTGGGCCTTTATTCGAAAAATAACTTAATGATTATAAAAAAATAATATTCATTTTCCCCTATATTTTAAAACGCTTAATGGCTTTAATCCTTTTTTTTTCTTATACCCTTTAAGGAACGGCAAAGGTACTTTATAATTTCTATTCTTTATTTACGGGATTTTAACCGGGATTATACGAACCGTCCTTCCGTTATATAATTTTTAGGATTCTTCGTAATTATAATAAGCCCTTATAAACCAAGCCCGGTTATTATATACTTCCTCCTACCTATAAATAAAATATTAATATTATTTAATTTTGCCTGCTTTTTTTTAAATCGGTTTAAATTACCTCCGTAATTTCCATTTTAATATTATTATCCCCTTAACCGGAATTACGCAAATTATCCCTCCGCCATATAATTTTTAGGATTTTTTTTATAACCGTAAATAAAATTATAATACGGGCCAGTTTAAAGGCGCCTTATTTAACCCTTAAGCTTTCGCGGTAATTTTAACCAGCCCTAATTATCCCTTTTTTTTAAAACTTTTTTTTAATAATATAAGGGTATTTCTATTACTTTTCCCCTTATTTTAAGTTTAACCGGAATTATATAAATCGCCCCTCCGTTATATAACTTTTGGGATCCTTTATAATCGTAATACCCTTGGAGCTTAAACTAGGCTTATAAAAATATTCCTTTTATTTAAAAAAAGGATTATAATCCTGTTTTTCTTTATATATATTAATACTTTAAATAATCCCTTTTTTTATTTTTTTTATAATCGAATAAATAAAGGCTTTCTCGTTATATTACGCTTTAATTTTACGCCGGACTTCCGTAATATAATAGGGGTTTAATTATTTATTAACCTTTATTATTTCGCTTATAAGGGTATAATAAGGGTGTACAGCTTTATTTAATATTCGAAACCTAATCCTTTTTTAGCCTTTTTACCATAACCATATACGCGTTTTTAACCGGTACCGGGCCTATTCCGGAATTAAATTCCCATTATTTGGCTTTGGCCCTTATAGGTTTATAATATTATTAAAATAATCCCATAATACCGTAAAATTTCCGCATTATTTTTTTTTTCGAGGACGTATTCCCTAATTTTTCCGTAATAATAAATCGTTTAAAGTATAAATAATTGGTTTCCGAAAGGCTTTTAAGCTTCGTATATTATACAGGTCTGCCTAACCTTACCTATTATTACCCCTAATTTATTATACTTATTTTATCTTAAAGGTAATTTATTTTTAACCGGATATTATACTTTACCACCATGGGAAAAAGACTGCCCCCCCTAAGGAATATAACTTACGCGATTTCTTAAATTCTTATAATATAATATACTGGTCGGTTTTTAACTTTATTATAATATAAATATTTATTTCCGTTTCTCGTAATATAAATATTACGAACTCCTTACCGGTATACCGTAAAAGGGGTTTTTTACCTCGGCGTAATAATTTCCGCGGATTTTTATTTACGCTTATTAATATAATTCCGTATAGTATTATTCCCTAATTATAATTATTAACCTAAATTAATTAGGGGGGGGGAATAATAAAAAAATTCCTTAAATTTTAACCCTAAAAAACGCAGGCTTATTATTAAAACTTAAGTTCGTAAATCCTAATTAAACCTTTAAAAAATATAATGGGAAATAGGTTTAATAATCTCGTTATATAATCGGTATTTAAAACTAAATTATTTGGTTTGGTTAAACCTTTAATTACTTATTTAGGAGTGGTAATATTTTAAAAAAATATGGAATAATCCTATATAGGATTATTTCTAAACGATAATATAATATTTAGGGGAAAATATAATATATTAAATAATAATTATATTTTTATAACCAAATTTCTGCCGCCATGCTTTATTACCCTTCCAAAAGTCCCATAAGTCCCGGGGGTCCTCCTGGCTTTTTATATAATCCTATACAGGATTATTTTAAAGCTTTAAATTAATTATTTAAGCAATTATGCCGGGCGCCGGTCTTTGGTACAAATGCAGCGGGGGATACCTCCGGCACCGCTACACCATTTACCTTAATTATTATTATTATAATAATTAAAATAATATTTTAAAACATATATAATTTTTCCTAATACCTTATTAATACTTTTAAAAGTTCCTATTGGGAATTTGGCAAGCCTATATTAATCCGTTTGATTAACCAGCTGCATAATTTATTTTAATTAATTATTAGGGATATATTTTTACTTTTGCTTATTAATTTTACCATTATATTTTATGGTAAAGCCGGTAAGGTGGTATTTCTTTTTTAAAAAGGCACCAGTCTTTTAAAATACCACGCCGTTATAATTTAACGGGGTTTGAGGAAATACCGGATAATAGTAAGAAAGGATTTAATTATTATAAAAATAAAAACGTATTATTTTTTTAAAGGGTAAAAAGGTGGAAATTATAAGTATTTTTAATAATACCCTTAATACCATTTAAGAATTAATTTATATAAATTTAGGTTTTAAAAAAAAATAATGATTATTTTTTGGTATACCAGCCTTAAAGGTAAAGTATGTATTAATTATAGGGAGACCATTTGCGGCGCCATATACCCATTACCTTACCATTATAAAGGCTTATGAAAACGAGCCCGGCTTGGTCCTTTATAATTAATAAACGATAAATAATAAGCGCATTATTAAATATATTAATTATATTAATATTAATAAATGCGTTTTTTATAAAAATTATAACCGTATTATAATAGTTTATTTAAAATATATTTAATAATATATTTATAATACGTGTTAAAGCCGAGATTAGGCCGCCAATATTAATAATATTAAATTATATAATAATATTATTTGGGGGGCCGTATTAAAAATATAAGGAGAAAAAGGGGAGGATCCTTTTACCAGTACCAATAATAAAAATACCGGGCCTGCCTTTATTTTCTCGTTTTTTATTAAAAAAAAAAAGCGTACCGTTAACGGGGCGGTATTAATAAAAAAGGATTAATTAAACCTTTCCGAGTTTTATATGGTTATTCTTACGGGTAAGGTTAAAAATTTAAAGGTAAAGGTTAAGGAGTTAAAAAAGGAAAGAAAGGAAATACGAGAGAAGTTTAAGGAATTAAAATAGGAGAACCGAAAGCTTTACCGCCTTTAATTTCATAATTTATTTCGCTGCTTTTTTAAATTTCCCTTGCGGAATTATTAATCTTTATATTTTTATATATTTTTAATCTCCGTTATATTTAGTAATATATTTATAATGGCCGTAATAACCTTGGCTTTTATTTTTATTATTATTTATTTTATTTTTTGGTTATTATTTCGGTTTTTATTTCCTTAAAATATTATAATACGGTTATTTAATAAAGGTTACGGAGCTTTATTTATAAAATCCTTATTAATAATTTTATAGGTCCCTTATATTAACCTTATTATTTCCTTATAAAAGATTTATAAATTAATTATTACCTTATTTATAATAAAATTATAAAAACGATTGGTATTTAAAATACGAAAAATTTAAAGTATAAAAAGATTAAAATATAAATAAATTATAAATAAACTTATTATTTAAAGCTTATATATTAAACTGCCTACTTCGGCTTTTCTTTAATGGAGGATTCTCCAGGCCTTAGGAGTAGCCCAAACCTTTCCTTAAATAAAAAAATAATCGTTATTATAAGGGCTTGGTAAAATTATTCGTAAGGATTTTTATACTCGGAATATATATTATATTTAATATTTTTTGGCCATTTTTTGCGTTAATTAATGGTTATATATATTTATATGGCGGAAACGAGTTAAAAACCGGGCGTATTTCTTTATAATAATACAAATCGTTTGTATATTATTATATTAAATACAAATCCTTTTAAATAAAAGCTTAATCCCTAATCCTTTAATAATACGATTAATATATATCGATTCCCTTAATATTTAGGAAAGCGTTAATAATTCGGCTTTTATTAAAAAGGTGGTAACCGTATTTTATTTATTAAAACGCCATATAATTAAGCCTCCGAATAAACGAATAATATACGCCTAAATACTTTTACGGTTTGGAATATTATCGGTAAAGAAGGTATTATTAAATATTTTTAAATTATATATACCATTAAGCTTTAAATATTAATTAAAATTATAAAAAAAATAATTAAATATACGATCCGCCGCTTTAAAATATACTGGCAGTGGGTTTATTAGGAATCTGGCCAATTATACCGTTACGTATATAATATTAAGGCGTATAATAATCGCAATATATATTAACGATTTAACCTTTTCCTAATATTTACGGATCTACGCTAAAGTAATAATTGCCTTATAAAGAATTAACCGTTTTAGTTTTATTAAAATGGTAGGCTTACCGTTCGATTTCGCCAACCGATAAATCTTTCAAGCGTAAGTGGTTTATAAAAGCCAAATTAGGCGTTTTTCGCAATCGCGGATAATCTTTATACCTAAAAATTATTTAAGATTATTTTTTTTAATAAAAGGGAAACACTTTTTAAATTCCTTACCTAATCATAAGGCTTCGGTGCTCCTTTCCTTTAAATATATTAATACGAAATTATTTATATAATAAAAGATTATTAGTTTATTTTTAATTATATAATAAGGTTTATCGGAAATAGGCTCGAAATCTCGCTTAATAAGTTTTTTAATAAAGGTATTTTATTATAATTTAGGTAATTTGCGTAATCCATATATAGCCTTTCGGAGTTTAAAAATATAACCATAGGTTT
The DNA here is from genome assembly GCA_022664585.2 of Zalerion maritima. Taxonomy (NCBI): domain Eukaryota; kingdom Fungi; phylum Ascomycota; class Sordariomycetes; order Lulworthiales; family Lulworthiaceae; genus Zalerion; species Zalerion maritima. The sequence continues at coordinate 19,453 of JAKWBI020000435.1, forward strand.
TATACCCTAATATTATACGTATATAAACTGGTTCGCTTAATATAATTTAAATAAATGCGTTAATTATATTATATTAAATTATATTTAAATTATAATATACGGTTATAGCGGTAATTATACGGAAATTTCGTATAATTAATATAACGGTATATATTATATTTAAATAATGCTTTATTTTCTGGTTTTTTTTAATAATAAGGCGTGCCTTATATTTAAGTAAATATTCATTAGGAGTAAAGTTATAGGTATATACCCATATATAGTTTAATATTTATATATAATATAAAATATTTATAATTAAAATTTAATCTTAAATATACGCCATACCGTGGTTTTTAAAATAAAGCCTTTTTATTTATTTAAACTTTTCCATTATATTATGTTTAAAATAATTGCGGAAAAACCGTGGAGGAGGTTTTAATATACTTTTATAAATTGGTATTCCGGATTTAACCTTTTTATAAATATCCGCTTATTTAAAAACTTGGGTTTTAGGTAATAATATAAAAGCTTTTTATTTAATCGCTCGATAGCGGTTTTCTAATATTATAATTTGGCCGTTAATCAAAATAATTAGGTACGCATTTATACCCGTTAAAAATATATATTCCTAAGGCTGGAGCTTTTTACCGTATTATTCTTTATTATTTTTTTTAATAATTATAAAGGAGGCGGTAAGTATTAAGCTTAAAGGTATTTAAGGAAGTATAGGAAATAATTCGAAGCGCGATTTTATATATTTATATAAATTATCCATTACGATTATTAATTTAGCACCTTATATTTTCCTAATAATATTCTTATAATCCCCTTATAATTTTTTTATAGCGGGGTTATTAATCCAATCGGCTTTTTCCAAACCATTATAAAAAAACGATTAAGTGCCCGTTTTTTAATATTTAATGGTAATACGATTAACCAATTAGGAAATATTATTTATATTTAAAATTCGGAGATTATTCTTTAATATTTAAGCCTTTTTATTATATATTATAATCTTATTAAAGGTAATATCTCGGGTAATAATAACTTAATAAAAAAAAGGAATTTATATATAATATTAATTAATTAAGGAGTACTTTATAAGGTACCCGATTTAAGCTTTTCGATTTAATTTATAACGACGGGTTTTTTTTTAAGAATTATAATTATTATAATATAAGTAATATATCCGTAAATTTTAAAATATATATTTAAAGATTTATTACCGTAAAACCTTTTAAATGGACTTTACCACCCGCGATTATATGTAAAAATGCGGTTAAAAAGGTAAACGGTTAATTTAATAATCTTAGGGTAAAGTTTTTTAAAAAGATTTCCTTTTATAGCTCGAGCTTTTTGCTTTACCAGTCCACCTATCCTTTTTGCCAGCCCGTTTTACGCCTAAATGTATAGCGTAAAAGCCTTAATACGGCGTCCTTTTTTTTCGACCATCTTTTTAACCCTGGAATATTAAATAATAATCTTATTATTTAATTTAATAATTTTAATAGGGAATTAATACTGGTTTATTTATATTTTAAAAAGGTTTTCCAAAGCCTATATTAGGGTATTATTTCTGCTGTTTTTAAGGTCATAATTCCAAGATATTTCCGTATGCTTATTAATTAAGAAAAATAAACTTATATTATTATTATAATCCTTTATATAATTATAAAAGTCCAGCATTATACGCTCGCCCGCCCTTTTAATTAACACTTATTGGGGTCGTTAGATTTATTATTTGGCTTTATTAACGGTGTATTATTAATATTCCGTTATAATAGTATAGCGGTGCCGGAGGTATCCCTCGCTGCATTTGTACTAAAGACCGGCGCCCGGCGCAATTGCTTAAATAATTAATTTAAAGCCTTAAAATAATCCTGTACAGGATTATATAAAAGGCCAGAAGGACCCTCGGGACTTACGGGACTTCTGGGAGGGTAATAACCCATGGCGGTAAAAATTTAATTATAAAAATACAATTATTATTTAATATATTAAATTTTCCCCTAAATATAATATCTTCGTTTAAAAATAATCCTGTATAGGACTATTCCGTATTTTATAAAATATTACCACTTTTAAATAGGCAACTGGAGGTTTAACCAAACCAAATAGCTTGGTTTTAAACACCGACCATGCAGCGAGGTTATTAGACCTACTCCCCGTTATAATAGGCCCTTTAATCTTAACGCCAATTAAATGGTTAATTAATCTTTAAAGTGGCTCGTGACCTGGGTAATTTAAACGCAGGTATTATTATAGCGGGGAGTAGGTCTGATAACCTCCCTACATGGTCGGTGTTTATAACCAAGCTGTTTGGTTTGGTTAAACCTTTAATTGCCTATTTAAAAATGGTAATACTTTAGAAAATATGGAATAATCCTGTACAGGATTATTCCTAAATAATAATATAATATTTATGGGAAAGTATAATATATTAAATAATAATTATATTTTTATAACCAAGTTTTTACCGTTATGGTTTATTACCCCCCCCAAAAGTCCTATAAATCCCGGGGGTCCTTTTATCTTTTTATATAATCCTGTACAGGATTATTTTAAGGCTTTAAATTAATTATTTAAATAATCGCGCCGGGCGCCGGTCTTTGGTATAAATGCAGCGGGGGATACCTCCGGCACCGCTACATTATTTAAATACCTCCTGGGTATATGGTCTCCGTAAAGCGTATGGTATATATAAATTTTTTTTTTTTAAAACCTTATAATATATAAAAAAGGTACCTTATATAGGGCCCAAATAGAAATGGGAAAGGGGTACGTGCTTTAAAATAAACTGGTTATATTGGTCGAGGAATTATATTATAAATATCCCATTAAAACGCCTAAGGTAATTATTACCAGGGCTTTAATCCCACCAATAACCTTATATACGTAAATTATAAAGGGATATAATATTATATATAAAGCCGGGGTAATGCGCAGCTTTTGGTAATACTAATATTCGGTTAATATATTAGATGGAACCGGGGATTTATACCCGAATAAATACGGTTCCGTATTCCTAAATAGGGATTTTAAAGTTCCCTGCCCAAAGGTAATTACCGTAAATAAAGCGGTAATAATTATAAAAGCGTAATTTATTGGTAAAAATATCGAAATTAGCCTTTAAGTCCAGGATGGCTAAGTTTCGAAAAGAATATTCCTCGGCGTTTTGCTTTTTATCCCCCATTATATAAGCCGCCATTTAATATATTCATTAATCTTCGTTTAATTCCTTAATATATTTAATAAAAAAAGGGGTGGTTAATTATTCCTTATACTTGGATTAATGGTTTTAAATATTGGCGTAAAATTTTAATAAGCCCTTTTATTTTTAAGAACGGCGTTCGGGGTAAAGGTATAAGCACCTTTCGGGTTTATAAAAATAACGCTGGTAGGGATATTATAATTTATTTCTGCCAGGTGCTCGGTCGCTTTATTTTAATTTTGGCTTTAATTCTGCTCGTTTTTTATTAGGGGACTTATTAATATTACCATAAGGGTCTCGTCCGCGTTTTTTATCGCTCTTATGGCCTTTTTATAAGTAAAAGGCCCCTTTTCTTAGGCGGCCCTTATTATCCGCCTTTTCCTTTAATGATTGGTCTTTAAAATCGTTTATTACGGTTAGGTATTTAAAAATACCATCGAAAACCCTGGATCGATAAAACGGCTTATAAAATATAACCCATAAGGGTTTAATTTAGCGTATAACGGCCATAAAACCGCGTAACCATATTTAGGGTTATATGGTAATTAAATATTACCGCTTAATAAGTTTTACCATATTATTAGTCCATTTTTAAAACCATGTATAAAAATCTTATGGTTAATACTTTAATAATATAATGGCTTAGGAATATAGGTCTTTTATTATATATTTTATACGTATTTTGTTAAATTTAATATACTTATAAAGGTTGGAATACCAAATTTATAGGGACTTGTTTAAATTATAATAGGTATTCTGGTAAGGTATTATTATGGTTTTTATAATCTATACGTAAAGCTTTTAAATAAACTTTTCTTATTCCGTATAATATAGGCGCTTATGGTTATAATTTATAATAAAAAACTGGTACGCCTTTTGGTATTTTGGGCTAAATTCGAGGAAATTAAAAACTGGTTTAATATAATCGTTTATTAAAATATTTATAGGCGCGTTACTTTATAAATTAAAAAGGCCAGCTAATATTTTAATAAATACCATTGGGTTTTTTATAATAATTCGGGGAAACCTTTATAAGTTCCCCTATGGGAAATTATTATAATTAAGTATACGGGGGCTATTAAGGAGTGGTTTGCCCTGCGTAAAAGGGTTAATATTGGATTATAGGGAGGAATTAATGGTCCTGGTGCGGAATTATTTATTTTAGGTTTCCCACTTAAGGGGAGTGTTTAAAATAATATCGCTTATATTGGCAATAAGGGGGTAATTTAACGGAATTATATCATTGATTTTAAGGAAGGTATATTATAATTCGGCGGAGTTAATTAGACTTTTAATTATTAAATATAAGAGGTTAAACTAGGTTATTTGTAAAGGTGGTATAATAAGGTTAATTGGTGGTTATATAAATATTATTATAATATATTGGAAAGGCGAATGGGGAAGTTATTTATAATATTATTATTACCCTTATTATACCGTACATATTTATAAGTCATATATATAAATGTACCTGTTATGTATAAGATATGCGATAATGTATCTTACGCCATAATGTACTAGATACGCGATAGCGTATTTAGTACGTATTGGCGCCGTAGATACGCAGTGGCGTATCGAACACGCAGTGGCGTATCTGACAGGTAGCCCGTTACCAAATACGCCTGTGCAGCTCGGAGAAAGAGAAGGCAAGATATTTGTGCTCTGCGGGACCCTGCTCCAGGCGGCAGACAAATGCGGCATGATTCTCAAACAAAACTGTTGTGGAGAAGTATTATTATTATTACTACGCCGCTGGATTCGATCGATCCGCCGTACTGGTATGCGGTGCCTCTACGCCTAGTAGCTACAAGGGAAAACCGTGCCTATAAGAGGCTGGATAAAAAACCCTTGCCAAAGAATTCGTCCCGGAAATCGTCGCCCTATATATCCCTTTATAAAGGGTTCTCTGCTCGTCGCCTCCTTCCAGGCTTTCCCCTTACGGGGCTAAGGGACGGCAAGCCCGTCTCTTTTTATGCCTTTCTCGGGGGGGTCTCTTGGCTACTCCAACCCTGGCAGCTTCCAGGGTTTCCTCGAAATGCAATTTGTCGGCTAGTCGATTTTCCTGTAGCCAACCACTAGGAATCAGGCCCTGGGCCAGTTTCTTCACTAATTTCGGGTTGCCAAAAGCTTCCCATACCTGTTCCTTCGTGTTGAGTCCCATGTCCCGCAATGGTTTTGAGCGCGGATCCTTGCACTGGTAGAATAAATGCTCTGCTGTTTGGGGGCCTGTGCCACATGGGCAGTTATGGAGAAGTAACTATACCCGAAAACGAAAAATGACAACGCTTTTTATTCCTCTGCGTGTGGTGTGTTTTTTGTTGTATGGGGCTGGTAATGGCCACCAGCTGGCTTTCCCAAGATCATATCGCCGACACGCATAACTGTCAACTGAACTCCATCACTTCTGGCCTTATGGCCGTACTCAATATTATTCACCATAGTACATACAGCTCATTAGAAAACGCACGCCGCAATTCCGCAAAGATAATAGGCACCACCCATACCCCGTCCACAATCGTCATGGTCCTCATTCAGCAGCTCCCCCACTTCCCGACTATCCTCTAGTATCCTCCGCGCCTCCACCTGGTCAACAGCTAGGTCCTCCATAACAAGCCTCACAGCAAATTCGGGCACAACGACAGAGTCGAGAAACGCCATGTTCCCCCTCACGGAGACGAGCTTATTGACCACGGCCGACCGTCGTATCTTGTCGCAAAAACCATGCGTCACGAACTCGGAGAGTGCCGCATCCCCGGGGGCCGGTAGAATTCCACCATGCCGCCCAACTTGGAAGCCTGCCGGAGCGTGCGTTCCCGGCCAGAGTTGTAGAAGAGGGAGCGCAGGACCTCGTCGTGCCGGCGGAGGCGCGAGTCTAGCGCCCTCCAGTCTACATGCATTATTCTCTCGGCTTGGTCGGAATATGTGACCAGCAACAGTTGCAATGATCCTCCAATGTCGGGCACGTATTCATCAGCCATGCAAGGATCTGGGTCTTTGCCGATAGATACGCCATTGCTGCGCTCATGGACCTTGCTTGCGCACATTGATTCACGAGCTAGTGCATTGGACCATCTCGGCCCCGGCGTTCGTCCCCGACTTGTATAGCGATCGCACGACCGGAGGATATCAGCTGCGGCCGCTCGTGGCACAGTTCGCTGCTTGTGTAGTTGAGGATGTATCTGATCTGGAAGGTTGGCCGGCGTTGTTGTACGAGGTGTCCGACTTGCGGGGGATCTGGTGAATCAAATGACGAATCGACTTGGTTAAAGGGCAGTTTGGACTTTCAGCAAGCCCAACCAGAACATCACTTGCCACGGTGTTGCCACAGTGCTGCCTGCGTAGTAGATAACACTGAGCCATTCGGTAGATCTAACACCAATAGGATTTCTCATTTCTGTTCAGCCTTGCACGGTCGTCCCAGCTGGACAGCTTGCTTTTGTGATGTAGGGTTGTGGGCTCATTTGTTCTGAGCAATGCGGGGTAATGTCTTCTGCTGCCCCCCGAAGAGGCACGACTAGATGATTCTGGATATCTGCATGTGGTTTCGGTTCGACGTCTCGAGCGGATGGTTTGTGCCAAGTCGCCCAACTCAATACAAGAATCCTCTGTTTATTCCGCACTACCGCAGGTTGAACAATACTAGGAAGATTATTTAGATCACCCATCGAAATACTTCATACCATCCATGTGCACGTTCCATACCCGTGTCCACCGTTCTGGGCACTACACGAAAGCCCTTTCGGTGCCCTGCGAGGAGGCTAAGGAAAAGAGAGAGGTGTGCGAAACTGGTTCGGAAGTTTCGAACACTACAGGAGGTTTCTGTTATTTTGATGGATGCGATAAGGAGCCTGGAGGTGCTCGAGACGGCCCAAGTAAGCCACGTTTATCATAACTAGATTCTGGTCAGGATTCTGCTAAATGCCATCCAGATGATCGCACAGGCGGCGGGTTTGACCTCGATGCGGTTGACTGGGATGAGTTTTGATTAAAAACCACCCAAGGCTAAACCTCGAAAGCTTAGAGATAGCGTCGCGAAGGGAAATGCGTGAACATGGGGCTTCAGTGGTAGCATCCAGCGCAACACTCCTTAGTAGCTGCTTTTCCATATCATTACACGACACGCTGGCCATCATCGACAATATCTTTCCAAGTGCCCATATATCGTTCTGCTTTCGTGATACCATACTTTGCGACAGTGGGTCTCGTATGCTACGCATCTCTGGCGCCAGCCACTCTTGAGTTACGCCTCCAACCCCGCTAATATCGATCAACATGGCGTTACAGTCTGTGCTAATGACGATATTTGATGGCTTGAGATCCATGTGCGTCACGCCTTTGTGATGAAGGTGAAAAAGTGCACTGGTGATCTGAAGCCCCCAGCGTCCCAACGGCCAATCCATCTTGGGGTTTGGCGCCTGTAGTCCATCCTGCAATGTGCCGTTCGGGTGATGCTCGAGAAGGATCCCTCGCAGGACGATCGGACGGTCATCATCGTCGGTCTCGGCAGTTTGATATGGGTTCTTGGAGACAACGGCAGAGATTAGTCGCACGACAGACTCAGAACCACGCAATAGCTCCAGGTTCCGCAGCTCTTGTTCCAAAACCTCAGTATCCCTTGGCTGGTAAAGGGGCCTATCCACTTCCTTATAGATGTACGGTTTCTCGTCTCCATCAATGAGCGCCACGTGCACACCTGCACTAAGCTCTTGTTGCTTGATGATTCCGGACAAGTCTTTCGTGGGTGTGCTGCCGTCACCGTAGTATAATGGAAACCGTACTCGGAATGGGTCTTCTCGTACGTGGAGCCGTAGGCAGTCAGCAATAGCGGCATATTCGCTTTCTGTGTCTGGCAGTGTCTTCAACCAGAGTCTCCGGGCTTGCGCACCGCGATTGCACGAAACAATTAGCTCCGTAACGGTGTCATCTAAGAGTGGTATCCGGCCGAAATCGATGCAAAAGCAGACATTCTTCAGGTCTTCTCGTCGTTTCGCAACTTTGGCGAAGGTTGTAGCAGTCCGGGCTGATTGAAGCTTGCCGTGAAAAGTAACTGTGACCTGCCACTTTGAGCGAGAGAGCCGCAAAATGAACTTTAGCGAGCGTTTGTGAGGCTCAGTTCCTCTTTTCAATATCTCTTCCTTGTAGCTCCTACGTGTAAAGTCGATAATCCACGAGTCTGTCGAGATAGATGGCATGCTTAAAGTGGTGGGCGTTTGGCAGAGTAGCAAGGAACAAGGCGGAAGACAAATTTCGAAGTTCTTACAGAATTGAGATATAGAGTTGGATGGAAAGGAGGAGGTCTGCGCCGCTAGTGTTCTGTAGCCGCCTCACTTGGGACGCCTCTAACAGTGCCCAAAATGGCCCCTGGTGCTACGCTATGACCAAAATGGGCCCCTCAAGAGCCAAAAAAACGGGAGCCACCTCCAGCCGGAACAAAAATAAAACGGCATATCACACTACCATCCTTTATTTCCGAACAACTCGCCTATTAACTTCTCTAACCAACCCTTAAAGATATCAAATATGAGAGGTCAAACTAGGTCACTTGTAAAGGTGGCACAATGAGGTTAACTGGTGGTTGTGTGAGTGTTATTATTAGTGTACTGGAAAGGCGTATGGGGAAACTATTTATAGTATTATTATTACCCCTATTACGCCGTACACATTTATAAATTATATATATAAATGTACCTATTACGTATAAAATACGCGATAACGTATTTTACGCCATAATGTATTAAATACGCGATAGCGTATTTAATATATATTGGTGCCGTAAATATATAATAATGTAATCGATATATAATAATGGTATATCGAATACGTAGTGGTATATTTAATACGCCCCTTTAGGTATATATATATATATATATAAGGCTGGTTGCTTAACCGTAATTGGTGGGTAATTTTATTTAAAATAAAGGTATAGGAAAAACCGGTAAAAACCATACCATTATTATATTTTATACTCCCTGGCCGGGGTAAAAGAGTATAATATAAGGAAAAAAATCCCTTATTATTTACCTTATTTTATATTCCAATTAATATACTGCCTATATTTTATAAGTATACTCCTTGTAAAATAGTTAAATAATAATTAGGTTATTTAAAAGGTCCTGTAATAAGACCTCTTAGGCTTATTTATACATCTCTTAATATATAAGGTCCTATGTATTATGGCCTTTTTGCGCTTTTTTAAAGTATTCCTATGGGTGTTTGGTAAAGTAAGTTATATAGGGCAGGCACTGGCCTAATAAAATAGTTCCATTTTCCCATAATTCTTAATATAAATTACTATTATAATATAAAGATAAACAGTTATTATATACCGTATTAGTATTTGCCTTAATTCCTAATTCTTTATCCGTACCATATTGGTATCTCTTAAATAATAAAGTAAAGGGGAATTAAATAATAATAATTTTATAAATATAAAGGAGTTATAAAGGTGTATAATAAGGGATATTATAACGGCTGTATATTTTCGCGATAATCTTACTTCGAAATTCGCAAAAAACTGGTATATTATGGGGCTTTAATTGGCCGAGTACCTATAGGCCACCCACCTTTTAAAAATTCCCATAATTTCTTTTTATATAATAAAAACTCCTTTATAATATTAATATAATTTTATTATAATAATATACTTATAATAATTAAACACCTTTTTTAAAAATAATTTATTACCTTATTACCTATTCTCTTTATTTTTATTAATACTTAATAATACCCATTTACCTTAATTATTATTATTATAATAATCGAAATAATATTTTAAAATATATATAACCTTTTTTAATATTTTATTAATACCTTTAAAGATTCCTACTGGGAATCTGGCAAGCCTATATTAATCCGCTTAATTAATCAGCTGGATAATTTATTTTAATTAATTATTAGGAATATATTTTCTCCTTTTCCGGATATTATTATTAGGCCTGGTACTGGAGCCGGCGGAGGTAGTCTCTTTTTTTTAAAAAGGGACCAGCCTTTTATAATACCACGCCGTTATATTTTTGGAGGATGGGGGGGTGGGGAGGCTTTTAATAATGGTAGGAAAGGATTTGGAAGAAGGGGGGAATAAAGGCGTACTGCCTTTTTTAAAGGAAAAAAAATTAAAATTATAAATATTTTTATTAATACCCTTAATATTATTTAAAAATTAACTTATATTGCCCTAGGTCCTTAAAAAAAAGGATTATAATCTTTTTGGTATCCCTGCCCCTAAGTAAAAACGTATGCTTATGGCCGGAAGGCCTTTTACGGTACCCTACGCCCGTTATCTTATTATTACCAAGGCTTATAAAAATAAACCGGGTTTTATCCTTTATAATTAATAAATTATAAATAATAAACGCGCTATTAAATGCGTTAATTATATTAATATTAGAAAGTGTACCTTTTATAAAGGTTATAATCGTATTATAATGGATTATTTAAAATACCTTTAATATTATACCCGTAATATTTTCCAGAACCCTTAATAGGCCGCCAACCTTAATAATATTAAAAAGTATAATAATACTATATGGGGGAGTATACTTAAAATTTAAAAAGGTAAAGGGGAAAACCTTTTTATAAGCACCAATAATAATAATATTAGGCCTGCCTTTATTTTTTTATCGTTTATTAAAAAAAGGAAACGCACCGCTGGCGGGGCGGTATTAATAAAAAAGGACCAATTAAACCTTTTTAAGTTTTATATGGCCACCCTTACGGGTAAGGTTAAGGACTTAAAGGCAAAGGTTAGGGAGTTAAAGGAAAAAAGGAGGGAAATAAAAAAGGAGCTTAAGGAGTTAAAACAGAAAAACCGAAAGCTTCGCCGCCTTTAATTTTATAATTTATTTCGCCGTTACCTTAAGTCTGCCTTATAAAACTATTAATCTTTATATTTTTATATATTTTTAATCTCCATTATACCTAATAATATACCCATAATGGCCGTAATAGTTTTTATTTTAGCTTTTATTATTACTTATTTTACTTTTTAATTATTATATTAATTCCCATTTCCTTAAAATATTATAATACGGTTATTTAGTAAAAATTGCGGAGCTTTATTTATAAAGTCCTCGCTAATAATCTTATAAGTCCCTTGTATTAATCTTATTATTTCCTTATAGGAGATTTATAAACTGGTTATTACCTTATTTATAGTAAAATTATAAAAAACGATTAATATTTAAATATAAAAAACTTAAAGTATAGAAAGATTAAAATATAAATAAACTATAAATAAACTTATTATTTAAAGCCTATATAATAAACTGCCTATTTCGGCTTTTTTTTAATAAAGGATTCTCCAGGCCTTGGAATTAGCCCAAGCCTCTTCCTAAATAAAAAAAACGACCATTATTATAAGGGCTTGGTAAAATTATTTGTAAAAATCTTCGCATTCGGAGTATATATTATATCCAGTATTTTTTTGGCCATTTTCTGCCTTAACCAATGGTTATATATATTTATATGGCGGAAACGAATTAAAAAACGGGCGTATTTTTTTATAATAAAACAAATCGTTTATATATTATTATATTAAATGCAAATCCTTTCGGATAAAACCTTAATCCCTAATCCTTTAATTATACGATTAACGCATATCGATTCCCTTAATGCCTGGGAAAGCGCTAATAATTCGGCTTTTATTAAGGAAATAGTAACCGTATTTTATGTATTAAAGCGCCATATAATTAGGCCTCCGAATAAGCGAATAATATACGCCTGGGTACTTTTGCGGTTTGGAAAATTATCGGTAAAAAAGGTATTATTAAATATTTCCAAATTATATATACCACTAAGCTTTAAATATTAATTAAAATTATAGAAAAAATAATTAAATACGCGATCCGCCGCTTTAAAATATACTGGCCTTGGGTTTATTAAAAACCTGGCCAATTATACCGTTGCGTATATAATATTAAGGTATATAATAATCGTAATATATATTAATAATCCAACCTTTTTTGGTATTTACGGATTTACGTTAAAATAATAATTCCCTTATAGGAAATTAACCGTTTTAATCTTATTAAAATAATAGGCTTACCATTCGATTCCGCCAACCGATAAATCTTTTAAATATAAATGGCCTATAAAAACTAAACTAGGCGTTTTTTACGATTACGAATAACCTCGATATTTAAAAACCATTTAAGGTTATTTCCTTTAATAAAAGGGAAACGCTTTTTAAATTCCTTGCCTAATTATAAGGCTTCGGTCCTCCTTTTTTTTAAACATATTAATATAAAATCATTTATATAATAAAAAATTATTAATTTATTCTTAACCATATAATAAGGTTTATCGGAAATAGGCTCGAAACCTTATTTAATAAATTCTTTAATAAAGGTATTTTATTATAATTTAGGTAATTTATATAATCCATATATGGCCTTTCGGAATTTAAAAATATAACCATGGGTTTTATACCCTGGCGCCATACGTATATAAACTGGTTCGCTTAATATAATTTAAATAAACGCGTTAATTATATTATACTAAATTATATTTAAATTATAATATACGGTTATAACGGTAATTATACGGAAACTTTATATAATTAATATAACGGTATATATTTTTTTAAAATAATACTTCGCTTCCTGGTCTCCTTTAATAATAAGGCGTACCTTACACTTAATTAAATATTTATTAAAAATAAATTTATAAATATATACCCATATATAATTTAATATTTATGCATAATATGGAATATTTATAATTAAAATTTGGTCCTAAATATATACCATACCGTGGCTTTTAAGGTAAAGCCTTTTTATTTATTTAAACTTTTCCATTATATTATATTTAAAGTAATCGCGGAAAAACCGTAAAGAAGGTTTTAATATATTTTTATGGATTAATAATTCGAATTTAATCTTTTCGCAAATATCCGCTTGTTTAAAAACTTAGGTCTTGGGTAATAATATAAAAGCTTTTTATTTAATCGCTTAATAGCGGTCTTTTAATATTATGGCTTGGCCGCCAATTAAAATAACTGGGTACGCGTTTATACCCGCCAGGAATGTATATTCCCAGGATTAAAACTTCTCGCCGTATTATTCTTTATTATTCTTTTTAATAATTATAAAAAAGGCGGCAAGTATTAAGCGTAAAGGTATTTGGGGAAGTATAGGAAATAATTTAAAGCGCGATTTTATATATTTATTTAAATTATCCACTGCGGCTATTAATTTAATACCTTATAATTCCCTAATAATATTTTTATAATCCCCTTATAATTCTTTTATAACGGGGTTATTAAACCAATCGGTTTTTTCCAAACCGTTATGGAAAAAGGATTAAGTTCCCGTTTTTTAATATTTAATTATAATACGATTAACCAATTGGGAAATATTGTTTATATTTAAAACTCGGAGATTATTTTTTAATATTTAGGCCTTCCTATTATATATTATGGATTTATTAAAAGTAATATCTCGGGTAATAATAATTCGATAAAGGAAAGGAATCCATATATAATATTAATTAATTAAGGAATATTTTATAAGGTACCCAATCCAAGTTTTTGGATTTAATTTATAATAACGGGCTTCCTTTTTAAAAGCTGTAATTATTATAATATAAATAATATATTTGTAAACCTTAAAATATATATTTAAAGGCTTATTATTGTAAAACCTTTTAAATAAACTTTACCACCCGCGGTTATATATAGGGATACGGTTAAAAAGGTAAACGGTTAATTTAATAATCTCGGGCCAGAATTCTTTAGAAAAACTTCTTTTTATGGCTCGAGCTTTTTGCTTTACCAGTCCACCTATCCTTTTTACCAGCCCGTTCTGCGCCTAAATATATGGCGTAAAAGCCTTAATACGGCGTCCTTTTTTTTCGACCATTTTTTTAACCTTGGAATATTAAATAATAATCTTATTATTTAATTTAATAACCTTAATAGGGAATTAATACTGGGTTGCCTATATTTTAAAGAAATTTTTTAAAGCCTATATTAGGGTATTATTTCTGCGGTTTTTAAGGTAATAATCCTAAAATATTCCCGTATGCCTATTGGTTAAAAGAAATAAACTTATATTATTATTATAGCCCTTTATATAATTATAAAAATCCAGCGCTATACGCTTACCCGCCCCTTTAATTAACATTTATTAGGATTATTAAATTTATTATTTGGCTTTATTAACGGCGTATTATTAGCATTCCGTTATAATAGGCCCTTTAATTTTAACGCCAATTAAATGATTAATTAATCTTTAAAATGGCTCGGGACCTGGGTAATTTAAACGGAAATACCACTTAAATATCTCCTAAGCATATGGTTTCCGTAAAATATATAATATATACGAGTTTTATTTTTTTTTTAAAACCTTATAATATATAGGAAAGGTACCCTATATAAGGCCCAAGCGTATAAGGAAAAGGGGTACGTGCTTTAAAATAAATTGGCTATATTAATTAAGGAATTATATTATAGGTATTTTATTAAAACGCTTAAAACAATTATTACCAGGGCTTTAATCCCATTAATAATCTCGCATACGTAAATTATAAAGAAATATAATATTATATATAAAGCCGGGGTAATACGCAATTTTTAATAATATTAATATTCGGTTAATATATCGGGTAAAGCCAGGGGTTTATACCTTAATAAATACGGTTCCGTATCCCCGAATAGGGATTTTAAAGTCCCCTACCCAAAGGTAATTATTATAAATAAAGCGGTAATAATTATAAAAGCGTAATTTATTAATAAAAATATTAAAACTAACCCTTAAATCCAGGATGGCTAAGTTTCGAAAAGAATATTCCTCGGCGTTTTATATTTTATCCCCCACCATATAAACCGCCATTTAATATATTAATTAATTTTTATTTAATTCCTTAATATATTTAATAAAAAAAGGGGTGGTTAATTATTCCTTATATTTGGATTGGTGGTTTCGAATATTAGCGTGGAATTTTAATAAACCCTTCCATTTTTAAGGATGGCGCTCGGGGTAAAGGTATAAGCACTTTTCGGGTTTATAAAAATAACGCTGGTAGGGATATTATAACTTATTTCTGCCAGGCGCTCGGTCGCTTTATTTTAATCTTGGCTTTATTTCTGCTTATTTCTTATTGGGGGACTTGTCGATATTACCCTAAGGGTCTTGTCCGCATTTCTTATCTCCCTTATGGCCTTTTTATAAATAAAAGGCCCCTTTCCTTACGCGGCCCTTATTATCCGCCTTTTCTTTTAATAATTAATCTTTAAAATCGTTTATTACGGTTAAGTATTTAAGGGTATTATCGAAAACCCTGGATTAATAAAACGGCTTATAAAATATAACCCATAAGGGTTTAACCTGGCGTATAATGGCCATAAAGCCGCGTAACCATATTTAGGGTTATATGGTAATTAAATACTACCGCTTAATAAATTTTACCATAATATTAATTTAATTTTAAAGCCATATATAAAAATCTTATAATTAATACTTTAATAATATAATGGTTTAAAAATACAGGTCTTCCGCTATATTTTTTATACGTATTTCGTTAAACTTAATATACTCGTAAAGATTAAAATACTAAATTTGTAAAAACTTATTTAAATTATAATAGGCGTTTTAATAAGGTATTATTATAATTTTTATAATCCATACGCGAAGCTCTCGAATAAGCTTCTTTTATTTCTTATAATATATACGCTTATAATTATAACTCGTGGTAAGGAACTAGTACGCCTTTTAATATTCCAGGCTAAATTCGAGGAAATTAAAAGCTGGTTTAATATAATCGCTTATTAGAATATATATAGGCGCGTTACTTTATAAATTAAAAAGGCCAGCTAATACTTTAATGGGTACCACTGGGTTTCCCATAATAATTTAAATAAACCTTTATAAATTCCCTTATGGGAAATTATTATAATTAGGTATACGGGGGTTATCGAGGAGTGGTTTGCCCTGTGTAAAAGGGTCGATATTAAACTATAGGGCGGAATTAATGGCCCTGGTACGGAATTACTTATCCCAGGTTTCCCACTTAAGGGGAGTGTTTAAAATAATATCGCTTATATTAATAATAAAGGGGTAATTTAGCGGAGTTATATAATCGATTTTAAGAAAGGTATATTATAACTCGGCGGAGTTAATTAAATTCTTAATTATTAAATATGAGAGGTTAAATTAGGTTACTTATAAAGGTGGCATAATAAGGTTAATTGGTGGTTGTGTGAGTATTATTATTAATGTACTGGAAAGGCGTATGGGAAAGCTATTTATAACGTTATTATTGCCCTTATTACGCCGTACACATCTATAAGTCATATACATAAATGTACCTATTACGTATAAGATACGCGATAATGTATTTTATGCCATAATGTATTAAATACGCGATAGCGTATTTAGTACGCATTGGCGCCGTAAATATATAATGGCGCAGTCGATACGCAGTAGTGGCGTATCGAACACGCAGTGGCGTATCTGACAGAAGATAACACGCGCAAACCTCGCTTTAACTACTACACATAAAATATTAAACATTTGGGGAATAAATCCCAAGCCCGTTTATCGACCGAATTATAATCCCAAATAATATTACCATAATATATATATATTATAGCGGTGCCGGAGGTATCCCCCGCTGCATTTATACCAAAGACCGGCGCCCGGCGCAATTACTTAAATAATTAATTTAAAGCCTTAAAATAATCCTGTACAGAATTATATAAAAAGCCAAAAAGACCCCCGGGATTTATAGGATTTTTAAAAGGGTAATAAACCATGGCGGTAAAAACTTAACTATAAAAATATAATTATTATTTAATATATTATATTTTCCCCTAAATATTATATTATCGTTTAAGAAAAATCTTATATAAAATTATTTTATATTTTTTAAAGTATTACCATTTTTAAATAAATAATTAAAGGTTTAATTAAATTAAATAATTTAATTTTAAATACCGACCATATAATAAGATTATTAAACCTGTTTCCCGTTATATTTTTTAAAGGTTTAACCAGGATTTATAAACTTAAGTTTTGGCAATAAGCCTACATTTTTTAAAATTAAAATTTAAGGAATTCCTTTATTATTTTTTCCCCTTGATTAATTTAAATTAATAATTATAATTAATAAATAATATTATACGGGATTATATTAATAAATATAAATAAAAATCCGCCAAAATTATCGCGTTAAAATGGAAAAGCCCTTTTACGGTATACCGGTAAAGAAATTCGTAATATTTATATTATAAAAAACGGAAATAAATACCTATATTATAATAAAATTGAAAACCGACCAATTTATTATAATATAAAAGCCTAAAAAATCGCATACATTATACTTTTTAGGGGGGGTAATTTTTTTCTTATAATAATAAAAGTATATTATTCGGTTAAAAATAAATTACCCTTATAATAAAATAAGTATAATAAATTAAGGGCAGTAATATATAAAGCTGGGCAAACTTATATAATATACGAAGCTGAAAAGCCTTTCGAAAACTAACCACCTATATTTTACATAATTTATTATTATGAAAAAATCAGGGAATATATTCTCGAAATAAAGAAATAATACGGAAATTTTACGGCGCTATGGAATTACCCTAATAATATTATAAACCCATAAGGGCTAAAACCAAGCAATGGGAATTCGATTTTAAAATAAGTCCGGTACCGATTAAAAACGCGTATATAATTATAATAAAATGGTTAAAAAAGGATTAGGCTTCGAGTATTATATAAAGCTATACACCCTTATTATACTTTTATAAATAATATAATAAAGGTTAATAAATAATTAAACCCTTATTATATTACGGAAGTCCGGCGTAAAATTAAGGCGTAATATAATAAAAAAGCCTTTATTTGCTCGGTTATAAAAAGAATAAAAAAAGGGATTATTAAAAGTATTAATACGTATAAAAAAAGACAGGATTATAATTTTATTTTTAAATAAAAGAAATATTTTTATAAGCCTAGTTTAAATTTTAAGGGTATTACGGTTATAAAAATCCTAAAAGTTATATAACGGAGGGGCGATTTATATAATTCCGGTTAAATTTAAAATAAAAGGAAAAGTGGTAAAAATCCTTTTTTATTATTAAAAAAGAATTCTAAGGAAAAGGGATAATTAGGGCTGGTTAAAGTTACCGCGGAAGTTTAAGGGTTAAATAAGGCGCCCCTAAGCTGGCCCGTATTATAATCCTATTTACGATTATAAAAGAAATCCTAAAAATTATATAATGGAGGGATAATTTATATAATTCCGGTTAAAGGGATATTAATATTAAGGTAAAAATTACGGAAGTATTTTAAACCGATTTGGGAAAAAGTAGGTAAAACTAAATACTATTAATGTTTTATTTATAAATAGGAGGAAATATATAATAATCGGGCTTGGTTTATAAGGGGCTTATTACGATTACAAAGGATCCCAAAAATTATATGGTATAAGAACGATTTATGTAATGCCGGCTAAAACCCCGTAAATAAAAAATAAAAGTTATAAAATACCTTTACCTTTTTTTAAAGGGTATAAGAAAAAGGAAAAATTAAAACCACTAAACGCTTTAAAATATAAGGGACAATGGATACCATTTTTTATAACCATTAAGTTGTTTTTCGAAAGGAGGCCTAACCCCTTTTATTATTTTTTATTATAAATATTAAACCCCGTGCCTAACCCAACGGATACTAGGGGAAGTATCCCTAAAAGGCTTAAAAAAACATAAATCGCCCGTTTAAACCAAGGTCGATCCTCTTTTAAGGAATTTAGTATAAAGGTAATCCTATATAGGCCTTACTAGAAAAAAAAAGATTTCGAAAACCGAACTTATTTAGGAAAGGTTTAAGGATCCCACGCTTTATTATAATCGGACCGTAATTAAAGGGAAGTATGGCGATTATAATAATTTATAAATTATAAACGCCAAACTTTTAGGCTCCCATTTATAAAACCATGGTTAATTCCCTACCCTTTCCAAGGGCGCCTAATCTTTTTTACCTAAAAAAGCGGCCAAAGAGGGGGAATAAATATACGGTAAGGAAATTATAGCGGTGCCGGAGGTATCCCCCGCTGCATTTATACCAAAGACCGGCGCGCGGCGCGATTACTTAAATAATTCGTTTAAAGCCTTAAAATAATTTTATATAGGATTATATAAAAAGCCAAAAGGACCCTCGGGATTTATAAGACTTTTAAGAGAGCAATAAACCATGGCGGTAAAAACTTAATTATAAAAATATAATTATTATTAAATATCTTGTATTTTCCCCCAAATATTATATTATCGTTTAAAAGTAATCCTGTATGGGATTATTCTATATTTTTTGGAGTATTACCATTTTTAAATAGGTAATTAAAGGTTTAACCAAACCGAATAGTTTGGTTTTAAATACCGATTATATAGCGAGATTATTAAACCTATTCCCTGCTATATTTTTTAAAAGTTTAACCAGGATTTACGAATTTAAGTTTCGATAATAAGCCTGCGTTTTTTAAAATTAAAATTTAAAAAATTCCTTTACCATTTTTCCCCTTAATTAATTTGGGTTAATAATTATAATTAAGGAATAATATTATACGGGATTATATTAATAAATATAAATAAAAATCCGCGGAAATTATTACGTTAAGGTGGAAGAACCCTTTTATAATATACTAATAAAAAGTTCGTAATATTTATATTATAAAAAGCGGAAGCGGATATTTATATTATAATAAAATTAAAAACCGACCAGTATATTATATTATAAAAGCCTAAAAAATTGCGTAAATTATATTCCTTAAGGGGGGCAGTTTTCTTTTTATGGTAATAAAAGTATAATATCCGGCTAAAAATAAATTACCCTTAAAATAAAATAAGCATAATAAATTAAGAATAATAATAGGCAAAGCTGGGCAAATTTATATAATATATGGAATTTAAAAGCCTTTTAAAAACCAACCACCTATACTTTAAATAATTTATTATTATGGAAAAACCAGGAAATATATTCCCGAAAAAAAGAAATAATACGAAAGTTTTACGGTATTATGGGATTACCCTGGCAGTATTATAAACCTATAAGGGCCAAAGCCAAATAATAGGAATTCGATTTCGGAATAGGTCCGATACCGGTTAAAAACGCGTATATAATTATAATAGGAAAGTTAAAAGAAAATTGGGCTTCGAGTATTTAATAAATAATTAAACCCTTATTATATTACGGAAGTTCGGCGTAAAATTAAAGCATAATATAATTAGAAAGCCTCTATTTACTCGGTTATAAAAGGAGTAAAAAAAGGGATTATTAAAAGTATTAATACGTATAAAAAAAGCAGGATTATAATTTTACTTTTAAATAAAAGGAATATTTTTATAAGCCTAATTTAAATTTTAAGGGTATTACGATTATAAAGGATCCCAAAAATTATATAATAAAGGGGCGATTTATATAATTCCGGTTAAATTTAAAATAAAGGGGAAAGTAATAAAAATGCCCTTTTATTATTAAAAGAAGTTTTAAGGAAAAGGGATAATTAAGGCTGGTTAAAATTACCGCGGAAGTTTAGGGGTTAAATAAGGCGCCCTTAAATTGGCCCGTATTATAATCCTACCTATAATTATAAACAAAATCCTAAAAATTATATGGCGGAGGAATAATTTACGTAATTCCGGTTAAAGGGATAATAATATTAAGGTAAAGATTACAAAGGTATTTTAAACCGATCTGGTAAAAAATAGGCAGAGTTAAATAATATTAGTATTTTACTTATAGGCAAAAGGAAGTATATAATAACCGGGCTTAATTTATAGGGCCTTATTACGGTTGCGAAAAATCCTAAAAACTATATGGCGGAAGGATAATTTATACAATCCCGGTTAAAACCCCGTAAATAAAAAATAAGAATTATAAAATACCTTTGCCGTTTTTTAAAGGGTATAAAAAAAAGGAAGGATTAAAACCACCAAGCGCTTTAAAATATAGGGGAAAATGGATACCATTTTGTATAATCATTAAATCGTTCTTCGAATAAAGGCCCAAGCCCCCCCTACCGTTTTCTAAATTAAATTTTATTTTTTATTATTAATATTAAACCCCGTGCCCGATTTAATAAATATTATAAGAAGTATTCCTTAAAGGGCTTGGAAAAATATAAATCGCCCGTTTAAATTAAGGTCGATCCCCTCCTAAAAAAATTTGGTATAAGGGTAATCCTATATAGGCCTTATCAAAAAAAAAAAATCTCGAAAACTAAACTTATTTGGGAAAAGTTTAGGGGTCCCACGCTTTATTATAATCGGACCGTAACCAAAGAGAAATGTGGCGATTATAATAATTTATAAACTATTAATGCCAGACTTTTAGGCTCCCACCCATGGAATTATGGGTAATTCCTAATCAGTTTCAATAAAAGGCCTTAATCTTAAACCAAGGTAATAAAATATTATTAATGATTAAAGAATAACCATATATTATATAATTATTTATGGGATGTTTAAAATCGAATTAACGGAGTCCTTTATAAATACCCCTTTTATCGAATATTAAAATAAAACTTTAATCATTAATAATATTTTATTACCTTGGTTTAAGATTAAGGCCTTTTATTGAAACTGATTATTAATATAAAAAATGCTTATACTTTTAAAATTTTTAAAAGAATTATACTGATTTTTTAAGGGAATTCGGTTTAAATATAATAAAATCCCCGCGTATAATCCCGTTTAATTTAATAAGTTTAATTAGGATTATACTTATGGTGGTTTTTATATTAAGGTTTATTTTCCCTAATATTATTATTATCCAATATTATTTTTATTTTTTCGCCTATTTTTTAGTTGAATAACGTATATATATTAGCCACGCTTAAAGTATTTAGCTTTTTAATTACGTCTTATTTAATTATTCTGGGCAGTATTAATCGGTTAATAGGTATTTTATTATTTCCTTATAATCGGAGCGCGGGCGGTAAATCGCGGGGGTTGGTTTGGTTCCTTTAGGCCATTTTAATTATATTATATTGGTTGGCTTATTAAAAGTAGGGGTGGATGGGGTTACGCGTAGCTTTCTTAACGCGGGCGGTGGTCCCTTTTTTTTCCTATTAGAGTTTATTTTCGAATAGCTTTATTATTTTCTTACACTAGTTTAAAAACGTTTTAAATTTTTGAAAAAATTCTTTATGGATTTCGAGGTATAGGTTATTATTTATAATCCTTATAAAATTATATAATTAAGCCCATGATATATTATCGAAAGGGTTTAAAAACGCGTTTAATAAAATAATATTATTAATATAACCCGTATTGTTTTCTTTATATCGAGCCAGTATAGCGGGGAGTAGGTCTAATAACCTCGCTGCATGGTCGGTGTTTAAAACTAAGCTGTTTGGTTTAATTAAACCTCCAGTTACCTATTTAGGAGTGGTAATACTTTAAAAAATATAAAATAGTCCTGTACAGGATTATTCCTAAACGATAATATAATATTTGGGGGAAAAT
>JAKWBI020000436.1:0-42105 GCA_022664585.2 Zalerion maritima
TAAAATCCTTAAAAATAATAATATTTAAAATAATTAATTATTTATTATAATAAAAGGTAAGGTAATAATGGTTAAAAGATATTCGTGGGAAAGCTGGGAGGATATAAAAGCGGAAATAATAACGGAAGCCCTTATTATTAATGTTTATAATAAAACGGCGCAATTGGTTTTTAATTATAATTAGGAAAAAATTAAAAAAGAATAAGGCAGGCCTTTAAAAAAAGCAAAAGTGGAAGATAAGATTAAAGCGGTTAGGGAAAAAAAAGGCGCCAAAGGAAAAGAGAAAAATCCTGGTTACGAAAAAGTATTGGGCGTAATAAAGGGGAAGATAAAACGTAATATATAGGAGGAAAAAAAGGCGCCCTTAAGCAATAAGCGTAAGGACCCCTTAAAATTTACGGACCTAATTTTTTAAAAGGTAATGGAAAAATAATTTATAAAAATTATAGGGAGGCCTTACGGGTTAATAATTGCGGAGGTATTATAAGTATTATAATTTATAAAAATAATTTTATAAGAAAAATTAATAGGTAAAATAAGGGTGGAGGAAATTATTAATAAAATTATTTATAAGGGTAAAAAGCCAAAAGAATATTAATAAGTAATCCTAAACAGGCCTAATATTTATTAAATAATTAAAATAAAAACACGTTTTATTAATAATATACCCCCGAAGGAATTAAAGTTTATAAATTTTATATATATTTAATTATATTAATAATATAAGTGTATAAATTTTAGGGTTTTATTTATAAGCCTATTAAAAGGCCTAAAAGCGGCAATATTAAAGGGAAAAAAGGTAATCTTTTATTTAATTAATATTCCTAATCTATTGGTATTAATCCCTTTAATAATCCCTTTTTTCCTTTACCCGAGCCCGTGCCTATTAATATGTATAAAAGGGCCAAAAAATAGGCTGGCCAGGGTTATTGTAAATATAAGCGCGGAAGCTAATATTTTAAAATAAACCTACGCTTAGGAATACGGCTTTAAGGCTTACCAGGCGCGAATTACGTTTTCCGGTTATAATAATTAAAAGATTAATTTAACCTTAATTATACGGTAATAGGTGCACGTTTTTTTAAAACCTAAACGTATTATACAGAATTCTTTTATACCAGAAAAAAATCAAAAAGGGGCGCCAGAAATAATATTAGGAATACCTTTTATTATAATAATAAGGTGGAAATAATATTATAATAAGGAGCGTAATGTATTAATCGGGAAGCTCGAAATAAAAGGGAGTAATTATATTATTATTATTATAAACCTAACCCTAAAAAAAAAATGTGGAAAAATACTCCGTAATATTTATCCTTAGGGAATAAAGATTTTTAGAAAAATATAAAAAGCCCTTATAATTTAACCAATAAAAAAACAAAGGTTAATATAGGATTAGGGAAACCCTATACTGGTAAAATCGAAATCCCTGCTTATATAATAGAAATTTTAAATTCGGATAATAAAAAAATAATAGCCTAATTTTTTATAAAGGAAATTAAACGCCTTATAAAGAAGTTTAAGGAGGATATGCCTATAGAGGGGTATATTAATGGGCCGTAAAAAGGGGAAAACCTTTTAAATAAAGAAATTTGGACCGGAAAACTAAATATAAAGGTTACCCTTTATTAGCCAAAGGGGTAAGGGTATAAGAAACCTTATAATTACCCACGGAACCCTAATTATAAAAGAAAAGCTACCAGGAAAAAATTAAATATTTTTCCAGGAAAGTATTATAAGGGTAATAATTAGGAATTGCGAAATAATAAAAAAAGAATATAAGATTTTATTATTAATGAAATCCTAGGCGTTAGCGGAGCCCAGGAGGTATTTCCCCTTAATAATATTAATATTATTAATATTTTTATTATATATAAACGTATGGCGGATAAAATAAAGCCCGTAAATATTCGAATAAAATATAAAGCGGCCCTTATAAACCCGGACTAATATAAGAAAAAGTGGGAAAAAAATAAACCATTAAGAAAAAATCGTAATAATATTAAATAAAGTAAATATATTTATTTATAATTATATAAAATAAGGTATAGCGGTACCAGGCTTATATTAAAAAGGAGAAATAAAATTTTAAAATCCCTTGGGAAATTATAAAGGGAAAAATAAAGGATATTTATAAATATATTTATAAATAAAAAATAAGCATTAATATAGTTTTGGGAATATTTAAATAAAATTAACCTTAATATAACCCCTCCCTAAAAAATTAATACGGTATTTTATATAGGGTGGTAGGTTAAAAGTATTCCTATTCCTAAGGTATTAATAACGGTAATAATTAAAATATTTAAGGAGCGAAAAAAAAAGGGGGTGATTAAACTAAACCAAACGGCGTACCGTAATCCCTGGTTCCTAATTAAAAAAAAAATGGGAAATACCGCTTAATTAATTTAGCGGAAAGGCTTAATTCGGTTATAATTTATAATACTTTTATATTTTTAATTACCGATAAATTTATAAAGGATATAATTTATTGCCAGCTTATTTTACTCCTGGATCTTTACTCCGAATATAACCAAATGGTGCTTAATTTAAAATCCCGAGATTTTATTACCTTTATAATATTCGCCGGCCTATTTAAAATAACCACGCTTTTATAAAAAGAAACGAATAATATTGCTTAATTTTATAAAATTATTTCCATTATTTTCCTAGGTTTTATTTTAATAATATACAGGATATTTATCGATAATATTACGGTTAAAGGTTTTATTATTACGTATAATAGGCGAGAAATTTACCCAGGGGTACGGTAATATATGGCCGAATATATTAGAAATTTAAATTAAATATTATTATAAAATAAACTGGCCGGGACCATAATTTTTATAATTAAATCCAAATAGTGCCAAAAATTAATCATAATAATAGGTTTTATATACGGAATAAATGGCCGTAATCCTAAATAGGCCAAAATTATTAAAATTAAAAAATGGACGGTTTTTAAAAATATATTAAATATTAAAAAATTTATTAATATAATGGTTTTTTACCGAATATTTATTAAGGATTTTATTTATATTATTAAACCCTTATACGAATTTATTTGTATAGGGGCGCAGTTTATTTGGGAGGAGAAATATATAAAATTAATGAAAATCCTTAAATAAGCCCTAATATTACCCCTAGTTTTAATTAAAATTAATTATTCCCTAAAGGTAGGGCGTATTATTATTAAAGCAAATATATTAAAAACCGGATGGGAAATATGGATCGGCCAAAAGAGGGAAGGGAAGGTTTTAATGGCAAGGTATAAGTTTGGTTATTAAAAAAAAGTCGAAAAAATATATTATTCGGCCAAATTAAAATATAAGGGATTATTTATAGTTTTAAAGCGATTATAAAATTATTTATACGGCGCGCATTTTACCCTTAGAATAAATGCGGTTAATATAATATATTAATTTAATAATAATATTATTAATTTACCCGGAGTATTTATTATTAAATAAATCGTATAAATACGGTAATTCGATTTTAATATAAAGTATATATTAGGAAATAAGAATATTATAATAAACGCGTTATTATAAAAACCCCCAGGACCTTTAAATAAAAAAAATAATAAATTAAAGGAAAATATCGAAAATTTTATTAATACATAATTATATATATTTAGGGTTATATAAAATTGGAGAAATATTAAAATTTTAAAAGGAAAAATATAAAGCGATAAATCTTAAAAAATAATGTATTTCCTTATTACCTTAAAAAGACCGAGCAATATTTTTTATAAATTATTCCTTTATTAAAAAAGGAAGGTTTTAAATTATTTAATAAGGGATTAAAAATTTTAATATAAAACCTTAAGGGGTAAATTATAATTATAATTAATAATTAATAATAATTAAACCCGGAAATATATTATTTAAAATAATTATATTTATAAAGGGTATAAAAAATAAAACGCTATATTTAATTTTATTATTTAATATTATTATTAAAAAGAATAATGGAAATAAGTATAGGAGGTATTAAAAACCTGCCTAATTTATTAAAAGCGAAACCTTTAAAGGCCTAAAATACCGTTAAAGATTTTTAACCTTATTTTAACCCCCTTTTTTAAGGTTTTGCTCGATATTTTTTAAATACTACCAAGGAAAGGGTATATTTATATTATATAGGCCAAATATAATTTAATAAAATGGATTAAAGGGCGATTATTATAAAAAGCCATTATAAGGTAAATGGCCAATTTCGTTTAGCAGAATATAATTTATAGGTATGGTATATGTGGGAAATTAATAATTAATAAAAGACCGGAAAACCGAGGGTTTTTAAATAAATTTATAAAATAAATAGGCCTGGCCAAAATTACGGTATCGGTGTATAATTTATAATTATAAGGGGGAATAAAACACTATTATTTAAACACCAGGGATATATTATTAAAATTAGGCGGCAGTTAGGTTAACGCGTACCCAGGGGTATTAATGGCGTAAAAAATTATAATAAACCAAATTATAGGATCTTTCCTATACGTATTATTATACGATTAAAAAATGGTTACCCTTATTAAAATAGCGCTCCCTATTTGGAGAATAATTAATTGGAAAAGTAATATACCATACGGGGATTTTTTAGCGAAAAGGAGCCGGGTAATAAAACGGAAAAAAACGGATTTAGTAAAAGTAGCCCGAATCCTATAATGGAATAGGGAAGCCAGGGCTAAGTACGTGGATAAGAAAAATAGCGGGAAAATAAGGAAAATCCCATTAAAAAAAGGGGATTTAATATTATAATAAATACCAATTATAGGGGTTAGGAGTATAAAGGATAAATAAAACCCTTAATAAATAAAACCTTATATTATTTATAAGCTTTGAAATAAAGGAAAAACGGTATAGTTTAGGGAACCCTATAAAGGGAGCCTTCCCTTTAAACGTATAATCGGAAATAATAGGGTTAAAAAATTTGTTTAAAAAAACGGATAATGGAATAAACCGGTAAGAATTAATAATAATACCTGAAAAAAATGGGAACCTTATTTAAAATGGAATAATAAGTTAGGAGAGGATTATATAGGATTAAGCGATAAAAAGGATGGCTTGGAAGGCCATATTAGGGACGATATATTAAAAAGTTTAGGTAAAAACCAACGCCGAATAGTAATATTTTATAATAATAATTAAAAAAAAAAACGATTTAGCCGAACGTATTATTATAATATTACGGCCAAAAAAACCACGTAATATAAAAGAATTAAAAAACGAAAAGCGGGAATCGGGGAAAGTACCTTTTTTAAAAATAACGAAAAAAATACGATTTTAAATCCCAATAATAATTACGGAAAAATTCGGTAATATTCCTTTTATAAAAGAATAAAGTTATATAATATTATAAAACCTTTAAAGGAATTACCATATAAAAAGAAATTCCCCTTTTTTTATATCCCCTCCCTTATATAATAATAAGCCCTAATTAATTTAAAATTAAATATTATGGAAGGACCTAATAAAAACCATACACCTAAAGCTTTATTAATAGCCCGAAATATATATACGTATAAAAAAGAAAAACTATATTCTTTTATTTAAAAGTTTAAAAGAGAATATTCTTATATTTCCTTTTTCCCGTTTTTATACCATACCGAATAGCCTTATTTTAAACCATTTATAAATAATAATTAAAAATAATTTCCTAATTTTAAAAGGAGGTTACCCGTTTAAATTTTAATTCGTTTATTTAATTTACGGAAAAAAAAGGGCGGGATCCCTATTTAAAGGGCTATATATAAAAGTAAAAATTCCTCCGTGGGAAAAACTTAATTTCTTATATTAAAGGACACCATTAAATAATCCTGTATAGTATAATTTTTATTTTAATAATAACGAAAGGATTAATCGCGGGATAAAAAAATTATGGTTTAATTTTGAAAAATTTATAATATTCCTTATTCCTTATAAGAGTGTAAACCCTCGCAATAAATAGGAGCTTAAAAGGCCGCCGCGCCATTACCGCTATTTTTTTTAAAAGCTTTATCTCGGCCACCCTTTCGACCATAAGCGCCAAAAAAACCAAACCCTTATACCGATTATATAAAAGGCCTGGTTAGGCCGGGAATATTTTTAATCCCTAAATTTAAAATATTTATAACCTTTAAAAAATTAGGGCCGCCGAGAATAATTTCGAAGTAATTCTCCTAATGTTTAATATTTTACTCCTATACCGTATTATTAAATAGCTTTTTAATACGGAACTTTTTATAAAGGGCATAACCGTTATAAAAAGGATCGAAGTCCGAAACCAATATATATTTTTTAAGGCCTTTATTTTCGGCTATATAAATCTCGCCAAATTAAAAATAATTACCATACTTATTTCCGGTATACCTAGGAAGGAAATATATTCGAAAAAGGGGAATATATAATAAATAAAAATATTAGGCTTTTAGCCTTAAAAATAACTCGCCTACCTAAAAGTATAATATTTATAAGGGTTTTTATTTACCATACCCTTAAATTATACGGCCAATACTTATTAATAATAAAAGCGAAGGGAGAAATATAAACCACTTATAATTTACCCTAAAAAGCCTCCATATGGAATAAAAATGGTAATAGGCCGATTAACCCTTTTATATAATATAAAAGCCAGGCTGGTAATTTTAAAAAGGGTTTTAAATATATCCAGGTTAATATATATGGCCATATAAATATAATTTAAAAAAGGGTCCCTAAATAGGCTAAACTGGAAATAACCAAGGATATTTTAAAAAAGTAATAATAATTAATCCTGCTTAACCCTAGAAGGTAAAAATGGAAAGGGTACGAAGGTGGAATAAACCTTATAAATAAAATTAAAAACCGGCTTAAATCGGGTTCTTTTAATAAGGCTCGAAAACAGCCTTGGCGGAAGAATATTAAACTGGAAAACCTAACCGGTATTATGCTTAAAAGGTATTTTAATTTTAAAAACCGCAACCGTATATTAGGGTGGGTAATTTAGGGGGATTAAATTAAAAGAAAAGGTAAAAGAGAACCTTTTAAATAAACCCTGGGAGAAAAGGCCCGGGCTGGTTTATTATATAAGGCTAAATTAATAAAAGGTATAAGGTAATAAGGGAGAAAAAGGGAGCCGAGTAAAACCGCTGGAATTAATAATTAGGTTTTAAAACACCCGATCGATACGGCCTTGCGGTTTAGCCGGTAAAGGAGAAAAAGCAGGAGCAATTATTAGGAAAATTAAAATTAAATAGCCTTATATAAAATTAATAATTTGGAAAAAATATACCTGAAGGAGGGTTTTGGGTAATAATAAAAGTGGTATTAATTAAAAGGGCCGCCTAATTATAAGTAAAACGCTTAATAATCCGAGTACGGCTTCTTATAATATAAGCCCCGGGCCCTTTTATAAAAAAAGGAAAAATACGAAAATAAGGGAAAACGAAGATTATATAACGAGGTATAAGAGAAAAAAAAGGCTGGCTTATAAATATAATAGGTTTAAAAGAATTAAAAGGCTTATTGGCCAATGGTAAATGCCGAATAAAAGCCAAAAAATTAGGGAGCCCTTTATAAGCCTCCTTATTATTATTTTGGTTTAAATAGGATATATTTTAAAAGGATTAAGGAGTAAATTAAAAAAAGGGGGTAATAAAGGGAGCAAGTGTTTAAGGGAAAAAGGGCTTGGAAAAAGGGAAAAAAGCGAGGAATATATAAAAAGAAAAGTATTATAGGGAGAAAAAAGGCACCGATAAAAAGTATATAAAAGGAAGGATTATTAAAGGTATAGGAGGAAAAAAAGGGAAAAGAATTAGGCCAAAATATTTATATAATTATTCGATTAAAAATAAGAGGCCCGTTAATAATTATAAAAATTATAGGAGTTATAAGGGTAATAGGGTAAAAGGGTAATAATGGGAACGCTCGAGGAAATATTTATTTATTTAAAAAAAATACTACCGTTTGCTTAAAACCCGCCAATATATTTAAACCTTATAAGTATAAATACCCCCTTTTTTTCCCCTATATTTTCTCGATTTCTTTTAACCATACCATTTTCCAGCCTTAAATTTTTATAATATAATCCTGCTTAATTTATTCTTTATTTTAATTTAATTCCTTATTTTTAAATTCCCTTACCCTTTAAAAATTTATATTACCTTTAGCCTAACCCCTAATATTTAATACCTTTTTAACCCTTTTAATTTAAAAACTTTAATTTAAATATACCTTTTATTTTTTATTTTTACCTAATAAAGCGAAAAAGCCTTAAGTAGTATTATTTTAATAATGGGAGATTATACCTTCGAAGGGTTAAGGTTAAAGAATAAAATTAACGTTTAAATATTTAAATATTAATCGGAGTTTTTATTTAAATTATTCCGAAAGGTGATTTTTTATATAAAAGCCCTTATTAAACCTTAGCGTTTATATAAAAACCAGGCCCGCTGGGGAGGGCCAATCCCCTTATATATTTTATATATGGATAACCCAAAGCTTAAAAAAATTGCCCAGTGAAATATAAGCGTAATTATTAAGGATATGCTTAATTTTATTAACCGTTATAAAAATAACCGCTTTCGCTAATAGTTTCGAAGGCCTATTATTATTAAAGCGTTTTTTATAAACACTTAGGCATATATATATAATATTATTAAATTATTAAAATACGACCAATTTTTTTTTTATTAATAATTAATTATTTATAAAGATTACCTTAAAATATACAGCGGGGTGAATAATATTAGGTTTATAATTACGGATTTTAAACCTTTAAGGGGGCCTAAAAATATAGCAACCATTAAAAATTAGGCGGCCCTTATAATTCCCCTATAATACCCGTTTTTTAAGAATTACGATTTATTTAATATAATAAAGGTAGGGGTTAACCTTATAATAAAAGGATAAAAAGACCCGCGAATAATTTTTATTTAAAAGTATTATAGGGGTATAATACTTATTATATTTATATTAAAAAATATAAAAAAGAATTTTAAAAGGTATATATGGGAGGTTTGTATAAGATTTTTAATAATACTTTAAAACGAAATTAATAGGGGTATATTTAAAAAGTACGGCCTTTAGCCTAAGGTCCTCCTTATAATAATTATTTTTATATAAATCAGCCCCTTTTATTAATCTTAGCACCTTATAATATTAAAAACGCTTAGGATTATAATTTATAAATAAAAAATAATATGGATTTATACGCGAATAAGAAAGGAGGTTTACGTTAATAAAAAGGCCCTTATATTTCGGGAGCTAAAAAATAATGGAAAAAGGCTATGGTACCGCCTTTAAGAGTTAAAATTAAGCATAAGGGGAAAAGGGAAAAAAAACCATATATTATATCCCTTCGGGCTATTACCCAATAATTATATAAAGCACTTTATAAATTAAATAAAGGTGTTTTATATAAATTATTTAAGGTTTATAATAGGCCTTAATTTATTAAAGAATCTCCTTAAAATAGGGTGATTATAAGGGGAAATTAATATTATTACCCGGTATAAGATCTTTTTATATATAATAATAAAAGGTAATAATCCTTAGGGCTATTTGGTTAATAATAAAAAATGGTAAAGCCTAAATATAAATATAAATATTACCGGAATGCGTTCCTATATATTTAACGTTTATATAGGCCTTAAGCCTTTTTTAATACGCCCTAAGCTTTTTAATATTAATATAAATTCCATAATTCGTAAGGGGATAAACCCGTTTAATTTTTATACGAAAAACCAGGAGGATATAATGGAATTAAAATCGGAAAATAATATAAATTCGGACTTTATTTATATAATTAATCCTGTATATTAAAGGCGGAGGGGCCAGGTGGCCTTGGAAATAAAAGGGGGTAATAACCGCCCTTATAAATTTCCTAAGGGAAAATATATATTACCGGGATAAAAGCCTAATTTATTAAAATTATTTAAATTATTATTACGTACCCCTTCCCTTTTTTTTTTACCCTTTGCACGTTTTATTACGCGCGCACCCCCCGCTAATTATTAATCGCTGCCCTTATTCCCACCTTTAAAAATAACCTTATTTTCCCCACATATAATTTTTACCCTTAAATAATTATTATAATCTTAATTCCCTTTATATATTAATTAACGCTGGTGGATATATAAAGGATAATATAAGCCGCTTTTTAATATTAAGGTAGATAATAATTTCGAAATATTTAAAAAGGAGATTATTAAAAAGCCTTTATACCATTTATTGGTAAAAAAAAAGGCCTACCGGCCGGAAAACCTTAGGTTTTATTTTATTTAACGCCATTTACCCCGTCCCGGACCTAATATATAGCCTACCTATACCGAAAATTTCCCGGGGTGGGCTACCATTAAAAGAAATATTAAGCGAAAGGTTATAAAAAAAAAGAAAAAAAAAAAGCTTAAAAAAGGGAGGGGGTAAAAGTAAAAAATACGGTTTATAATATTAAACATGGCCAGCGCCGCTAATTTAAAAGGATTAGGAGGGCTCCTTAAGCTTAATTGGCTTTTAACTATATAAAAAGGGGGAATAATTATTTCGTTTTTTATTTTATAAATCGTTCGGAGTAAAGTTTAAATACCATTAATTAAAATAAACCCTCCGGGGAAAATAAAGGTTAGGGCGTAATAAAATCCATAAAAATAAAACTATATAACCTTATTTAATTATAATAAAATAAAAAAAGGAACCCGTAATTATTATAAAAAAGTAATTAATAATATACGAAAGGTAAAAAAGCGGATAAATTGGTAATATTAATAAAAGCCAGGAAACTTTTCCTAAAGTTTTTCGGACCGCGGGGCGCGGTCTTTTATTATAAGTTGGTAAAATATAATGGTACCGGAGGTATTCCCCGCTATATTTATATTAAAAACCGGCGCCCGGCGTAATTACTTAAATAATTAATTTAAAGCCTTAAAATAATCCTATATAGGATTATATAAAAAGCCAGAAGGACCCCCGGGATTTATAAGACTTCTGGAAGGGTAATAAACCATGGCGGTAAAAACTTGGTTATGGAAATATAATTATTATTTAATACATTATATTTTCCCCCAAATATTATATTATCGTTTAGGAATAGTCCTGTACAGGATTATTCCATATTTTCTGGAGTATTGCCGCTCTTAAATAGGCAACTGGAGGTCTAACCAAACCAAACAGCTTGGTTTTAGACACCGACCATGCAGCGAGGTTATTAGACCTACTCCCCGCTATAGTAATATTGGTATTTATATTAAAATTAGTGGTAAAATATATGGCCCAATAAAAAAACTTATCCGGTATGGCTTTATAGGAACTGGGCTTATCTATTAAACTTAAAATGGCGGCCGGTCCGAATAATAAATTGAATAATAATAAGTATTTCTCCCGGTATTTCTTAAGCTTTTATAAACCCGTATTTAATATAATTACGAAAGAAATTAATAATTAACCCGATTCCGGCCCTTATTTTATTATTATTATTTATCGCATATTTATTAAAAGTACTTTGGATTATTCGATATACCTTATAATATAAATTATAATCTCGGGAATATTTAATATAAAACCATTTAATATTAAACCGGCTCGATCGGTAATATATATAAAAGGGGAAAAACTAATGTGCAGGATTTTTAATTATTTTTATTCCTAATCCGTAATAATTTTAATCTGGTGGCTGTTTAAAAGATAATTAATAATAAGGTATTAAATGGATTGGCGAATTTATAGGCTCCGTTTAATTATTAATATCTTAATATTCCACCTAATACGGCCGGGGTATAAAAATACCAACTTTATACCATTTTTTATAATATCCCCAAAATTTTCCTAAATAATATTAAATCTTTCTTTTAATTAGGCAAACCGCGTACATATTTTATAAATTAAATGGAATTATTAAAATATATTAAAAAAGGTATTAAATATATATATTAATTAAATATACGTACCTTTATTAATACTCGTATTATATCCGTGGACCGTTAAATATTTTATAATAATTACCGAATACCCTTTATATTTAGGTAATTTGCCTTATTATCCGACTCGGTTTTTTACTATTCTTTTATCGCGGCTTAAAATTATTCGTCCTAATTTATAATATTCCAATTATTAACCTTTATAAATAATACCACAATTAAAATATTACGCATAACCAATTATATTATATAAACTATATATAATATATAAAACATTGGGCTGGTCTTAGGGGTTCGCTCGATACCTTTTTCCGCACAAACGGTTCGGATATTCCGCCGGAATAAATCCATAAATAAATCCTTAATATTATCGGTAACCGCAAATTAAAAGCGGTTATATAAATTAAACTTTATAAAAACCTTTATAATTTTACGCGTATATCCCATTACCATATAATTAATCGAGGCGTTAATTATATTTAAAAACAGATTTTATGCTTTCCACTTCTTATTAATAAACAATACGTATACTTTATAAAAGGAGTGGTTTTTAAATAATATTATTTATAAATCAGTGGAAATATTAATAAGCTAATCCTAAGGGATAAGGTTTAATAATTTCTTATAATATTATTCCAACCGTATTATAAGCTTCCGTTAAATAATTACTCGAGATAGTATTTTAATATATAGGTTAAAGAATTTAATAAGATTGGTAAAGGATAAATATTTTATAATATAGAACGGAATATTTATTCTAACCATAATATCCAATAACTTATTATTAAATTCGGACTGGTCAAATATCTATATATAATAAATAATAATTAATATATATAAAAAAATAAAACATATAAAATATGCATTATTTATTAGGTAATCTTCGGTATTAGGATTAATACTTTTAAAATTGCATTTTTAATTATTTAGGTGTATTTTTATATTATATATGCCTGTTTTCCGATTGGTAAAACCACCTATAGGATGGGAAATAATAGAATTATAATGGCGATAAATAAGGTGGGAAAGACCAGACTTTTAATTGGTTATTTATTAAAATTTATTTTATTCGGGTGAATATTGGTTTGGATTATTTTAAAATATAATTGGTTAATACCCAAGCTTGGTTTACCATAATATAAAATTATTACCAGCCCTAATTATAAAAAAAATGGTTAATTTCTATTAATTATGAAACTTTGGTCGATCCCGCTATCGAATATAAAATATACCACCAAAATTGACTTTTTTTAAGGTTAAACGATTATTAAGTATAAGGAATAATACGGGGAAAAACGATATTTTAAATATAATATAAAATATTTATTAAATTATATAATACTGGATAATAAAGTAATTTTAATTATTTAATATAAATAATTAATACACGGTTTTATTAATACTTATATATTTTAATGCGAAAAAAAATCGGTATTATTTTTTTATAATTTATATTTATTCGGTAAATTTACTTTGTATTTTCCCATTTTATATTTCCTCCTAATTAAAGTTCTGTATACCGCATACAGGCATTTTTAATACGCTTGGTTTTATTAAAATATCCGAATATTAAATTAATAATATTATAGGCCGATTAGTTATATCGCCTACCAATTATAATATATTATATTATATAAAGGTATCGGACTGCTTAATATACCCGCTTAATATACGTAATATGTAATATTTTAAAATTAATAATTTTATACTATATGCGGCGGTTAATAAAGCGGTAAGCTTTATAATAGGAAGGTTTAATTGTAAAAATACGGCGTAGGCGGTAATTAAGGGATAATATTAATATATAATAATAACCAATAAATAAAATACCTTACCAAGCATTAATAATTTTTTTTTTAATTTTAACCAAATTGGGGATACGAATATTAATTAATTAAGCGCTATATTATATATATATAATATTCCTAATAATCTTAAATTCGTATAAGAGTAAAAACTTATTACAGTTTTTAAAAAAAAACTATTGGTGGGAATAATAACCAAAATGCATGGGGTAATCTATAATAGTATTTACTAATAATTAAAATGGACGGATATTTTATCGGCGCTTATTAATTATATATTTAAAAAATAATTAAATACTCGTAAATATAATATTTCTGGGTGCATATATTAGGCGATGTATTTTAAAAATAAAGTAATAAAGGGGAATTATAATAATATATTATTATATTTAAAAGTTTTATATAATAATACTTTATAATAAAAATTAATACCTATATTAAATATATATATTATATAATAAAATAACCAACCTTATTAATTAAATTATACGATGGCTTTTTAATTTTATTTTTTAACGCTATTATGGGCATTAATATATATTTATTAGTATTATGGTTTTTTTCGGCTTCTTTAAAAATTCTTATTAACTCTTTATTTTTATCATTAATATTCTCCCAACCATTATTAAATTTATCTTCTGGATCCCAAATAATTAGGATATTTATATTTTGGGAATTATAACCAAAGGTAAATCCGTATTATTACTCCATTTTATTAGGATATATCTTTTATGGATTAATATAATACTTTAGGTTAATAATTATTTTGGTAAATTACTTAATTATAACTCGTTTAATTTTATTGGCCATAAGCCACTTATTAATAATCTGGACCTTTTTAATATGGCATTATTAAGCCTAATATAAGGCCGCTTTGGCCTTAATAAGCCTTTTGCGGCTTTTTAATAGGCTAGCATACCATACTCGTAACCTCTTTATATAAGGATTATCCGACGAATTAAGCTTTAATTAACGCTTCGGTGCTATATTTATTTAATATTAATATTTAATACACCGCACGTTTTAATGAATATAATAAGAATTAAAAGAAATTAAAAAAAAGGAATTATAAGCATTAAAATTTTTGGGAAATTTTAGGCCAAATTTAAAAAAAAAATAAAACCAGAAAATTATTAAAATATTATTTTACCGGCAGAATTCTGCTAAATTAGCTGCAGGCACGGGCGGTATGCGATTTTTATAAAGGCGGTGAAAAAAAATTATATATATATAAATATTTCCGGCTATTTTTTTTATTTTTTTTTTCCTATTATTTTCATAATTTTTTACCAATACTAGTTTTTTTGCTTTATATATATTTAATATTTATTTACTATATTAATTACCCGTATTAATTACCCGTATTAAGTAAATACCTTAAAATGGTAAGTATTAAAATGGGGGTAAAACGCAGGGCCAAAACTAAGGCCTTTATTTTATCCAAGCCCCGCCCGGCTATAATTATTATTAAAAAAAAACCGTATACTAATTAAGGAATCTCGGGATTAATTAAAAAAAAAAGTACGTATATTATTATATTATATAATATATCCATATATTAATAATTCTTTATTTTTTAATCGATGGCCGAAGGGTATATTCCCGCTTATTAATTAAAAATCGCATTTTACCGAAGGTAATATTTATATATATTATTTATAAAATCACTTTTAATATATAAGGTATATATATTAATATTATTAAATAAAACCAGAAAATATTGGATATAATATAATTTATAATCGAAAATTATTTAATAACCGTATTTACCGGTATATTTTAAACACCCGTATTATATAAATTTTAATTAATATTTAAATTTATAATTTCGAATATATTAATAATTTATATAAACCGGGTAACCTTAATATAAAAGGATTTAATTTACCTTAGAACGGTTTATTTTATAATAACGGGTATAAATTTAAACCATATTTATTTAATATTATTTATTAAGGTTTATTTTAATCGTATATAATAATATATATAAATAATGGGTAAAGTTTTTATTAATCCTGGCGGTAAAAACCTCTTATATTATAAAGACGTATAATAAAAAGCCTGGGTAATTAATTAAGCCAAAAGGGAATTTTTATAAAATAATCCTATACCTAATTATTTAAGGATTGGTAATTAAAAAATACCAAAAAATAAGTTTTTAATTACCGTATTAGGTTTTAATTATTTTATATTTTTCTATAAAGGCCCGTTTAAAATTTAAAAAAATATATAATATAATAATTTAAATAATAATAATCTTAGTATTATATCCGAGTATTATAATATTATAAACGACGCTTATAATAAAAAGGGAAATCGATTATAAAATTATTAAAATGGGAAAAAATAATTTTTAAATTTTAAAAATAATATATAATTTAAATTTAAATAATTGGGAGAAGTATAGGGAAAAATATTGGGAAAAATATTGGGAGAAATATTGGGAGAAATATTAGGAAAAATATTGGGAAAAATATCGGGGCTAATATAAAAAAGGTAATTTAAAGGTTAATAAACCAAAATATATAATATTTAAAATTATTATATTATAATTAAATATTAATCGGGTATATTAAATAAATTTGGATTATAATTATATTATATATAAATTTATTAAAATTATATAATTTTATAGGTTTATAATTTAAAATCCGTGGGACCTTATAAAACCCCACGGGTTTTATAATATAGTTTTATAAAATCCCACGGGTTTTATAATATAATTTTATAAAATTATATAGGTTTATTAATAAGGTTTTATAAAACTATATTATAAAACCCGTGGGGTTTTATAGGATTATATTAAAAATCCGTATAATTATATAGGTAGCCCTATAAAATCCGTGGGTAATCCATAGGTCCCCATGGGTCCCCATTGTACCAGCCTAATAAGGACTCCATTGTCCTTCCTCCCAGTACCGCTTTCATTTATCTCGCTCACCTCCCCTGCCACGATCTTGCTTGTGTGTGTTACTCTTTGGAGCGAGAAGGGACATCTTTCGTTCTTTCTTGCGACCGGCTGGTTTGCGTCCCTTCTTTTTTTGCGAATGCAAGCAACATTTCCAGATTTTGTCACTCGCATTGCATCCTCTTGCAGTACCCACACCACGGTCTCTGTTGAAACATTCCCACGTACAAGAAATACCGGCCACGATGATTTCCACCTCATTATTTATTGCCACGGCCGTGGCAGCTATCCCGGCATTTGCTGGAGACCACCTGCTCAACTTGGACTGGGTGCGCCACATCCCCCAAGTTATACCATTTCTCCATGCAAGACATGTCTTCAAGACATGTGATTGCTAACGCTTGTTCATTCAACCAGGGTCAACTAGGGGACTCAAGCGACCGACTACGCAGCCATTGCAATGACAGGGCGGTGGACATGATCACCATTGGTTTCGTCGATGTATCTCCTGAAAACGCAGGAGGCAACGGCTATCCTGGAACCAACTTTGCCTCTCCGGCTTCGGCTTTGACTGCCATTACCCCCACAGACCCCCTAACAGCATCCGAACCGAGGCTGCCACCGTCGACGTCGCGGCAGGAGATGCTTTTGAGTCTGCAGAAGCTATCGAAACCTCTGCCGCCCAACCAGTGGCAACATCAGATTCCGAGTCGTCATCGTCAATCACCGTAGTCGATAAAGTAGAAGAAACAAACGGCACGGACGAAGCAATTGCAACGACCCAAGCAATCTCACCAGTGCCAAACACCGATGTTACTAACACAGCCTCAACTACGTCGGCGGACATAGCCACTACCTTGGAGACAACCATCGTGGCAGCAACTGAAACCCTCATCTCTTCCATAGCGGGGACCAAGATCTCCACGATTACAAGCAAGGCAACTGGGACTCTATTTGCTGAAGTAGTTGTTACCGAGACAGCTGTCTCGCACACTGCTATTTGTCCTGCTAGCGAGGCTGGGACCACGATCGAGCACATTAAAGAAGAACAACCTAGCGAGTCCGCGACCACGCTGGGTGGAATATGGCTATGATGGCCAGTATTCCATGGACTGACATCGGCTCAGAATGACAGGCTCCTCAAGCCCCCCACACCTGAAGCGGAGAAAATAGCGTCGGACCTGACCATATCGTCGACCTTGTTATTGATGACCGAAGTATCTGACTTTGCATGAGGAGGAGCCTACAGACCCAGCACCTGTGGCCGGACTTGCCCAAAACCTAGTTATTCCAATACGTCTAAAGCGAAAGC
Source organism: Zalerion maritima (assembly GCA_022664585.2). Classification (NCBI taxonomy): domain Eukaryota; kingdom Fungi; phylum Ascomycota; class Sordariomycetes; order Lulworthiales; family Lulworthiaceae; genus Zalerion; species Zalerion maritima. Next base: position 17,898 of record JAKWBI020000436.1, read on the forward strand.
TTTGCTGACACAAAAGCCAATCAAGGTGTATTAAACATGTCGGTGGCAAGGTTGGCAACCACGATGGGAGGCCGTGGTGGGCTTTCCTTCCTAGACGAGGTAAAACAAGGAAGGGGCGGACAACACAAAAATTCCATTTTCTACAATATTGCTTGCAACCGACGACCCGCCTAGTCAAATAAATCTCCATGTCTATCCTTCCAACCAACTTTGTCTTTTTCAAACCATCAGCACCTCTTGGCACAGCAAGAATAATCATTACTCTTGTTCCCCCAACTTTTATATTCACTAGTGACCAGACATATATATCCCAGGCAACACTACTTGCTAACAGGTATCATATCCCCCTCCAGCGCCTCAATATTTAACCGGAAAACAGCTCATAATAGGAGGGAAACCACCTACGAGCAGGATGTCTCCTACAAACCCAAATAATAGCAACAATAAAAATAACGCCAGTGCTCCCGCCCGCAGCAACAATAAGAAGGAAAAATGGAAGCGTGGCAGCAGATGGTATCCCAAGTCTGGCGGTCAAAGGCCACAGGGCCAGCACAACCAGACGACGTCGGGCTCTCAAGACAACAAGTGGGCAAGCAACACTGTTGACACCGCTACCAGTGGCCCCCATCAGGAACAGCAACCAAGCAGCGATAGCCCACACAAGCCCAAGGCCACCAACTCGACGTCTCCCGCGAAGCAACAGCGGCCAGTCCAAGTAGATCGTCCCCCCTGGAGGAACAACGAGTCGCTGGAGAGCAAGAGGTCTTGGAGGAATTTCTCGGCAAGCTTTGAAGCCATGAATATCAGGATACATCCAAGTAACAAGTCGACTCCATCCAAAGACAGTTCTTTTGAGAAGCAAAATGGTCTCCGGAATGATATGCGGGCCAAGGCATCTAGCTCCGAAGCTCCCCAGCAGCAGCGTCCTCAGCATAAAGCCTGGACAGGACCGAGCCAGGAGAACCCGAGCGAACAGCTTCCCATCAAGTCCTTGGCTGACGCCAGATTTGCGGAAGAGTTACTCTCCGTGGCCCAGCGAGAGACCACACGAGATGGAAGACCCGAAGGCAGCAAGAAGGGAAAGGGCCTCGCAGATAGTATGTGGGCAACATCTTCAACCGCAGCCGCCCCTGGGCTACAGAAATCGCTAGTGGATGGATCGAAAGGCAGCAGTAGCCGACTGGGGAAGAATCTAGATGCCCCTACAAACTTCTTCCAAACGTCTCTATTTCCCAGAGACATGAAAATTAAGACTCACCCAGACAGTGCGAACCCTGCGGACGGGAACGAAGAACTCTTCCCAGATTACAGTGAGCAGTCGCCTACTAATAGATTCTCTACAGCGGGGACTATACCAAATTGGGTTCCATCACCCATTCTAAGGCAATCTCAACGGATCCGAAGACAGCAAGCTCAAGAGGCCCGAAGACGGCAAGATCGACAGGCCTTAATACCGCAGGTTCTTTGCAACTTGGACGAGGGAAGGCATCCTCTTGCCACCATAAGTGTGCCAAGGGACGAGGAGCATAATTCGAGTGCACGGGAGCTACCTTTCCGTCATTGTAACCCAGGTACTACACCAGATCGGGATCCACCAACCACATCACGAGAAGCTGTAGGGCCCCGAGCGCATGTACTAGTTGATCGGCATCCCGTCCCGACAACTACCTCTCCAACACACGAGATGGGAAATGACCAAAAGTCAGTTGCTTTCAGGTCTGAGGCCGAGCCGGCTGCAGCGGTAGCGTCGAGCAGTGCAATCGCCCCGAAAAACTCATCCGATCAACCTCTTCGCCATAGCACTGTTCTTGCCGGTCCTTTGGCAGACGCTATAGCAAAGACAAGATTTGGTGTCACCAGTAGGGGCGTCGAGTACCGGCGGCGAATACAAAACCCTGTCCCAAATGTCCCAGCAGACGACCTTTATACCATCATGACGGAAGCAGACTTCCACCCCGCCAACTACCCCTGGATGGCAGCGCATTTCAACTTTCCCGGTGACGACCGTCCCTACCCCCTTGCCGCCGGCAACATGTCTGTTGTTGAGCGCCTTTCGAGCGTTGACACACTCGTGAAAGAGCTTCCCGGCTTTGTGGAAACTGTGGGGCATACTTACGAAACAGCTGTCCGTCGCTCTCGCGAGCTTGCCAAGATCCCCCATCTCGTCAACGACCACGAGGGCAGGGAGACATGGTACAGCGCATACTCGGACAAGTTTGACGCCATGCGTGCGTTCATCAAGGAGTACAACAAGTGGATGAGGACGGTAATGGACGCCGTAGCGCATATGATTCTTGTCCGGTTCCCTCAGGCGTCTGCACCTCCCTCGCAATACAGCGACGGCGACACTACGGCTCCAAAGAAGCAAAAAAGTAAAGGCCGTAGGTCGATGCATATGCCCAATTCGACGATAGACGGGCCGGCCCAGCAGCCACAGGAACCACAAGGGCAACCACGGCACGGCAGGGAGTACGTGACCGAGTTTGAGGAGTTACTGCGGCAAGGTAGGCCAGAAGAGAAAGGCGTAAGGGTGGCTATTTGGCCTGCCCTGCAGAACATTCTCTGGGGTCCCAACCCCCTTCACCTCTATACTCTTGCTCGCGCAAGGACGTTCCAGAAGGACCTCGATGACTGGGACAACAAACTCGAGCTCTAGAAAGGCGTTCTGAGCTATGGCCGGCCAGGAGCAATGCCGACGGTCGGGGAGCTGAAAGCCTTCATGGAAAATGTTCAGAACACAGTACAGTTGCTGGAGTCGGTTGTGTGCAGCTAGGAAGCAAATGAAGAGTACGGGGCATGATTGACAACAGTAGCCTAGACGAGAGAACGAAGTGGATGAGAGATGCGAATTAGCAAGAGACAGTTTTGCTCAGGTCAGATCATTTCTGCATATATGAAAGCCCGGGCTCGACTAGTATGGTGTTATCAAGGTGTTATCAAGGTGTTTTCAAGGTGTTTTGGATTCAGATAGAGGTGGAGGGTATTGCATTGCTTGATTGCTTTTGTACCAACGGCTTTGAGACTTCTTTTTGTCCACCACGGGTTTTCTATGCATTACAGTGGGTGGAACAAGTAATCGACAGGTCATGGTATGAATAGAGAACAGAGCGTCATGCTATCATTACCTGGCAGGTGGACCCTCGTCATCAAGAACCAATTCTGGAGTTTCTGGGTATTTAATTAGCAAGTTATGGGTGGGTGAGAATGATGTGGCACGATTTGGTACATGTGGTGTTGCCAACCAAAAATCCCTCCCCGAAATTTACTGAGAATATTAGTTAAATGCTAGCTACATAGCAAAGCGCAATCACGGCGAGTCACCCCCAAGAACAAGAAACTGCTACTCAGAGACGTCTTTCATCTTGATCAAGTCCACCACCATGACCTCACGCCCCGATGGAGGAAGTGCCCAGCCAACTACGCCTCCCAGGATCGCCACTGACAGTGACGTTTAGAAGTCTGGATCATGGCTAGAGCACTCACAAGCTACTACCACAAGCAAAATCATGTGGTCCCGGCAGGCCAGGTACGCCAACTTTAGCACCACTGCTTCTGGATCACCATCCGAAGCCTCCCATATACTTCTCTCAAGGCCTACTGCAGCTTCATCCGTGCCAGCATGCGAGCCAAGAGTGGCCGCGAGGGACGACATACCCTCCTTTGTATCAACAGGCTCCCTCACAGAGCCCAGACCGAGCCTCGCCTGGCCCCTCACAGGCAACACATCCACCCCGGGGTGGGTCCCCAGGACCACGTTTCCTCTACTTCAGCGCTTTCGGGGAGATGCATACGGCCAGAGCGATACAGTAACGGGCGTCCGGCTCCTCCACGCCTACGAAAACACCTTTGTTTTTTTCTCCACGGCGCGAGCCGCCTGCGCCTCAACTAGCCTAAGAAAATGCCCGGGAAGGCGGTGGCCGCGATATTGGTTGTGGGCGGTGATAAGGGGAAGGACAACCCGCCGTTACGACCGAGATTCGAAGGTCATGGCACCTAGTCCCAATGTTTAATACGACTCTTGATATAGTTGGATACGTTATGACAAGAGTAACGTCAGCATATGACTGACTGTCTGATCTTGGAAGCGAAGCTAAGTTTCCATTTTCTTCATGTTTCAAGAGCGGGTCAGACACTTTTCAGTCTCAACGCCGGTAGGCATTTATCTTGCGTAGTTCCTTACTTGACGTTTATTAGTACTGTCTCGGCTAATGTGAACGTAACTATCTTTAAATTGCTAGGATATACAAAGCTTTTGAGAAAAGACGTACAATCGTCGCAGGAAGATCTACAGCCGTGATTCAAGAAATTAAGAATGTGTAGAAGTGGTGACTTGGCCGATTTGTTTATCTGTTGGGGTAAATAGTACTGGCTGTTTCTCTTGACGTTCGGTAGTACCTCCTCGCTCCGAAATAGATCGAAACCAATAATTCAATCTTCAGCTGCTATGTAACGAACGAACAGAGTTTCCGTTTTGGATTGTCCGCAATCTGGATCTCGGTGGCGAACTCCTCCTGCCAGCCATCGTGCTGTTTCCTCTCGTTCCCATCGTACAATTTTGTAACAAGCCTCCATTTGAGCAACGCTGCGGCTATCTTACTAGTGCCACATATCGGGATGCTCAGTTCGGCGGCAATAGACTGCATTACGGCAAGCTCTCTTGGATTTTTTGATCGCCATGTGTCTTTTGCGTGCTTTCCCTTCCCGAGCTGCATGGATCGTAATGAGATTCCGCACTTGATGATGAACATCACCTACATCGAAAGATTTCACCACCAGTCAGGTTTGATCTGAACGAGCCAAGACTCCTCTGGGCTCTCCTCTCCAGACCCGTAACAGTACCTACCTGGGTAGATATCATAAGTTGGAGGTCAGAACATAGTTTCCTCTACCGGACGGACGCAACTAGAAACTAGGAGACGACCGTCGGATCGGCCCAGACCGAGGAGGAAAGGAACGTATATCATATAGCCGCCGATGTGGCAAGAATCCCCCCACAACCTATGATACAAGTACGATACCATGAAACGAAGGTCTGGAATACGAGAATTTATACGGCCTGCAATGTCTCGGGGCGCATATATCTACGCCAGCGACAACCGCTCTCTGTCAAGGTCAAAGCTTGGCTTAGTGCTCACTGACCAAGGTAGTTCGAGCTCCCTGGCTTGCAGAAAGAGGCAGCGGCCTACCTGCATGGCGGACAACTTGTTCACTCTGACTTATCCCTATATTGGGACTATGGTGGGGCTGGGGTTGTCGGACGCCCGAAAGCCCCCCCCCCTTCGACCCTGGCAAAGCTGAGCCTCGGCCGTGGGAATGCGGGGTCCACTCCAATGGCCCGTCACATTCCTCACGTCAAGTTGACCACGCCTTGGTGCTTGTGCTCCGACTCGGAAGTCGGACAAAAAGAAGTCGGCACGTTCTCGCCTTAGTGCCAACTGCAACTACGCAGAAGCGGCGGCGGTCTACGGAAAGAGACGTCTGGACGACATAACCCAAGAAGCCGCCCAGAGAGAGCTACAGTAGTGGCATGGTCCGGTCCAAAGAACCCCCTTTTACGAGCTTCACGAGGGAACTAGGTTTTGTTGTTGTGTTAGTTTTCGTTTTCGATCTTTCAATGAAAAGAAAAAAGGCACACAATTGAAATAATCCAGCGGCTACGTCAGAGAGAGAGAGAGAGAGAGAGGGTGTTCGCCATTTGCCACGGCTGGCATGGGCACCCAAGCCACCACCACCACCACCACCACCACCAGCCCTCATCACCAAATCCGCTACAGATTCTCCAACGAACCATGCGATGGGGAGAAATTCTAATGGCGGGGGCAACAATTTTCTTCCGCACTGCTTTGCTTCACCTTTTCTCGTCGGTAGTTCGGGATGAGAATTTGCTCTTCCCCTGGTTTTTCTCCCATGGCTGCAGATCCTCACAGAAGAAAAGAAAAGCAAAGCAAAGTGAAATGCATCCCCCCCCCCCCCCCAAGGCCTGGCCGAGACGCGGAAGTTAGTGGCCTACTACTACGTATTACATAGCTCCCTAGGATGCCATCATCAGAGGAGATTGAACTACATGCTATCGGCGACGGGGTCACGCGCGTACGTGCGTGCGATGAAGTCCAGGGCTGTTTCAGCATCTAGATATCTATAGCCCACGGCGAGCGAGCTACGGAAAACAGCGTTGCGCCAGACAAGATTGTCTTTTGGGTGGCTTGTTGCCAACAGTAATCCCACGCCTCCTCCTCCCCTCACACTCACACCCGGGTATGTCCCTAACAGCACCCCCGGCCACGGATCTCCATGCACGAGCTCCGTCGGGGATGTCTGGATTGAAATCAGAGTCATGCATTGCTCGAATCCCCCCCCCCCCCCCTGTCCCCCCTCTGACTCTCTTCTTTTCTCCTGCGGGGGCGGTCAGCCGCTGGGATCTAACTACCAGCTGGGCGGACGTATAGGCGACATGGCTATGCATATACATACATGTATATACATAATATACATACATACATACATACATACATACATATATATATATATATATATATATATTACCCGCCACCATACCAGCACGAACGAAAATATCCTCTTTCTTTGATTTTTGAGTTTAACCACTTTATTTTGCACTTTAATTTCCTTTCGAAGCTCGGCCCACGCCCGCTGGGGGTCGTCCCTTTGACTAACCCCCCTCCCCCCCCCCCTTCCCTGTGGCGAATGCCTCCAGAGCACCTCCGGCAGAACCTCCCTTTGGCCTGGTCCCACAACAGCCAATCCTCTCCCACATCCGCCCTGTTGCTTCCAGTGCGCAGAGAGCTTTTCTCTTTGAAAGCAATTCCCGTGGGTTTTCTGGGGCGAGGATAAATGGGACCTTCAACGTCAGTATGGAGAACACAAGGGGGCCACATTGGATGGGATGGGAATGAGCAGCATGCATGCATAGCTAACACGGGGAAAATAGGTGCCGAGTACAGTTGAATCGGTGGGAAGAAGCTGTGTAGACGGGCAGTGCCGGCCATCATCGCCGGGCTTGGCCCTGCCACAAAGAATTCATACGTACAAGTACCTGCCAAGGAGGGACATGGGACGGGGTATGATATACACTACGCTGGGTTGGAAGGGCTAGGACAGGGGCGGTGCAGCGTGTTTGTTGTCAACTTCTAATGGCGCCATGAAGACTTACCCACTGGATGGGTTTCTTGCCGCCAAAGCATCTCAAAAGACACTCATTTGAATCCCCACCATCCTTGACCTGTCGCCCCAATGAGACGTGGTGACGGTACGACTGCATGCGTGAGCCGGGGACCGTCCAGTTTCGTTATCCACATTAGCTTTGGGGCAGGCCGGCCGGCAGCATGCTGCGAGGTGATACTACCTGCCAGGATGAGTGCGTGATTTGCTACGAATGGAGTTGAAGGGAGGGGGCGGTGGATTGACGGAGGGTCATTCGGCCGCTGGCTTCCGAGACAGGAGCAGAGAACAGCACGAATGACTGGCAAGCAGAAAACGAAGGTTAAAGAAAGCTCATGGCGGAACCAGCCGCGATGTGAAAGTGCAAGCTGAGAGACCGAGAATTAGGTGAGTTGGCTTCTGGCCAACAAAGAAAAACCATCACCTCCACCCAGCTCCATTGTCTGCTGACCCTTTATATAGGACAGGACCTCCCCGGCCCGGGCTCGCGTGACACTCGAGAGCAAAACTTGAAGTAAGGGCATCCTCCCTCCCATGAGCTCTTTCATGCCGAACTCGGTGGCTGGCTCCGAAGCGCCTTGTCGGCTGTCTTGTATCCAATCCCAGGAAGTAATGCCGACAAACCCTATCTAGAGCATTCATGACAGCTTTCGCCCAGTCAATTGGATGTCGCCATTCCCCTTCGAGTCATTTCAAATCCCGTCGGTGAGGCCACCAAACCTAAACCCCTCATAAAAAACACACCAGTCAGACTCCGAGACAAGGTTTCAACTAGGCGACCCCTCAGTGCCAGAAGCGCCTTTGAATCGCTCAAATGACATCAGTATGTTTTCACATCGCGAGGAAAAAAGAACCGGTGAGTAGGCTTGGCTGCCATGTTTTGCCATGGGAAAAATAAATCCATTATGGAGTTGGTATCTATACTCTGGAATGTTTTGCTTTCCTTATCGCCCATGACGGCTAGCAAGTGGTCTTGTCAGCAGTTGTCATTACTCTCTCTCTCCTTCGGGATAATCAATATCGTACCTCTCCCCTCTTTTCTCTCATGCCCCAACTAGAAGGCCTAGGGCATCTTGCTCCTCAGCTCCTAGCCCTCGAGATCAACATCCTCAAAGCTCTTCGTACTTTTGATCTCTTTCATTGAGTCCCTCTTCGTTGAGCCACCCACACTTCCCCTGGTTCCTCCACTTTCATGTCCCTTCCTGCCCCCCCTCTCCACGGCCGTCTCTGCACTCCCAATGCTTCCGCTTTCCGGATCCACAGACAGGCCGACAATGATGGTTCCCCTCCGGTGGCCGTCCAACGGACTTTTCCTCAAACTGTCCCTAGGGCTCCCACTCTTTCCCAAACCCCCATATGTCTTTTCGCTACCAAAGCTCCGCTCATACACTTCTGCCTCCATTCCGTTCATCTCGCCACCTCCTGTGATTGTCCCCCGGGACTTCTCGGCCTCGCTCTTCAGCTTCCTGACTCTATTCTCGTGCCGCTTTCTCTCTTTCTCTTTCCTCTCCTTTCGCTTGCGACAGCAGAACCATATGCACACGCCAAAAATAAGTAGTGCGCCAAAGATGCCGACGCCGACGATGACCCACAGACCGAAACCACCAGGGTTCTTGGGGTCTTCGTCTATGGGTTCGCCGTTGAGGAAGCGGGCGTCTGTGCCGCTGAAGACCAAGCCTCCCCCTCTTTCATCGCTTGGCGGATGGTGCACGGCTGGCTCGTTCGTCTTCTCTCCGTCAGAGTCATGGCCAGAGGCGGCAGCGGTACCATTTGGGGTGTTGGCCAAATCGGTCGGGTTGCTCTGGTCGATGATGGGGAGAGACGGGGAAGAAGGCACGGGCGTCACTGATTCTGATATTGATACTTGAGAAGAATAAGACGCTGTCGCTGTAGGAGAAAGAAAAGAGTAAGTATTATCTGCGTCGGTGGTGTTGAGCGGCGGGGCGTAGAGGGCAAAGTTCTGGGGAACACTACGCGGGACTGGCGCTGAGATGGCCATGACGAGGATGCTCAGTAGGCTCGTGGCCAACAAGATGTGGTGGTGCCGGATCATGGTGGTGCCAAGATATACCCTGGTGTTGTATAGATGGATGGCTGTAGGGCAGAAGATGATGACTTCTGGATGTCCCCGGATGGTGGTACAGGGAATGAAATACTGCTACTTCGACCTAACAGGACAGCTTTAGGCAGGTCAAGTCGCACGCCACTATCTGCAGGTAGCAGTGTTGACTGAAAACGGTGCAGATGCCCACGTTGACTGACGCAGATTCTTCCTGCCGTGGAACGGCGTCAAGCGCGCGGTAAGTAAGGTAGGTGCGACGGCGTCGTCGGTTTCTGCCGGGCTCGAGCCTTGGATATTTCTCGATAATTCTTGGGAAAGAGGGACCGTACTGGCAGGCAGGTTTGAATCTCGCAAGTAAGGAAGGTAACCAGTAAGCTCCTGAGCCCCAAGAAAGTGCAGGAGCAAAACTCGAGAAATCAAGAAATCAAATGCAACAGGCAACGATTAAAGAGCAATAAAATGTTATAAAAAGTCTCAATTCTCAATTTTCAGGGGTTTTGAGGCTTTGACACATTGTTCACTGTTCATTCTTCATTGTTGCGTGGTTGCTAATAATACAATTGTCATTGGGTGAAGGGACAAAGTATTAAGGTGCACGGCTAGATATTCGAACACCGCCAGCTGGGTATGCGGTTTTACTTCACAGAACAAAGGAGATTCCGGACGGTAATCGGATTCTAAAGTAAACAGGCGTGTTGTAAGGCTCAGAGATAATTTTATCTAGAATATCATGGTAGCGGACGGTTTCCTCAAATCATCACATTGAATTGCCATAAGCTCTTCGGAAGCTGCACAGACGGGTCCCCTCTACCACAACTGCCACGGTCCTTCGAGAAGGAATACCCACTCTACGGAACCTTAGTTTTCAGCTCCAAGATCTAGTCCCTCATCCATTGAACGAAACTTCATACTGTCGCTTTGTCCTGGAAACTCGCCATCTTGTACCCAACACCGTCAAGTGCCTTCCTTCCTCACCCCACGAACACAACACCCTTGTCCCCACGAGACATTCAAACAACCAACGCCAGTAGAAAAGTGGCATTGTGAGCAGCAATGACCTTGAGGTCGTCCCGGAAATGGACGAGTTCCCAATATAAATCATCCCATAAGCCCTCTGGAATGGTTCGGGGTCAAGCAATACAGACACAGCAAGGCAAACACAGATCGAGTGGTCGAAGAAACAAGCGAGCTCGAAACAAGATTTGATATCCTCGCAGAACCTGGACTTTTTCTCTACTATTTCTTACATATCTGCTTCTAGTTGTGTGCCAACCCCAATGCCTCTCAACCTTCCCACCCATAAATTAACCTAGCTGCAGCCACATTTTCCAATCCACACAGCAAGAATGCGCTCCTCTCAGCTCATCACTACCCTCTTGTGCCTCACTCTTTCCGTATTTGCTCTCCCAGTGAGACACTACGACGAAGACGCCGTGGATGGCTTAGAGGTCAGGCACATGGCCAACAGCACCACTGTCCATACCATGGGTGTTGTCTCTGCCACCGCAACCGCATCCGGGTCTAGCCCTGACTTCTCAGTCGCCGGGGCGGCAGAAGCAGCAGATAACTCCCTCGCTCAAGAAAACAGTCCTACCCCGATAAAAATCTCAGATCCACCCACAGACACAGACCAAAACGATGCAGAAACAGAAGAACAAGAGCCGTACACACCCACAGAAAACGATTCCGACGGTAACGGTCTCGAAGAGCCCTCCGCTCCCAAGGGGTGGGTTGTGGGTGTTGTTATCGGCTGTGTCGTTTTTGCCATCATCGTGATAATTTTTGTCTCGAAGGGGTGCGGGAGCAATGGCAATTGGGCAATTGGCTGTTCCTCCTGCGGTGGGACGTAAATGTCTAGTGTTTGGAGGGCAATAAAGTTAGCGGATCAGATTCTACAAGCTAGAGAAGCAGATGAAAAATAATGAAATAATTGTCTTGATGAAAGAAACCAAGATTTTGATATGAGGCTTCCGTGTTACACCTAGGACACAAAGGACGAACGCCTTACACAGCATACTACGTAGATTAAACTCAATGAAGATAAATAATAGAACTAGTGGCATCAAATGGAGGCCGAGTCCTTTCGACCAGGCGCTGGGCAATCCCTTAAGCTTCTTGTTTCCGCACCTAGCTAAGATTAGATCCTTCTCCTCCATGCACCTTAGTATACAATCCGCTTGGGACGACTGACCAGCACCAAGATCTCAGTCGCAGCATAAAGAACGCCGAGACCACAGCGCAGTCCTCCATTCCGGGCCGAGCACCAAGTAGAAAGGAACTGCAGCAGCATTTCTGTAGTCACTGTTGTCCGCGTTGATCATCTTCCCGAGCTCGAGCTGCTTGTTTATCTTCATCTCGGAGAAATAGGATCCAATAATTGTCTTCATGACAGACTGCAACAAACCCCCTAATTCTTCATCCATGTATCCAGTTAAGAGGAACAAGACCGATGCTGCCATCCCATCTCACTTTCTGCGGCTCACATTCGGGAATGAAGAGCGAGCCCCGGCAGTTGCTCCTTCCTACCCTGGTATTTGCGGGGTGTTGCATCGAGCTAGGCGGTGGTTTCCAGTTCAAGCTTCGACTCCCGCTTGGCAGGTCCGAATGACACACCAGCAGCCAGCAGCATATAGAGGAGGTCTTTCCGCTCCAAATCTCAGTGACACCCTTGGCGCATCGTCTCCTCACTTCAGCTGTTGGCTCAATAGCCCTCCCCCTTGGCCGCACCCCATCATCACATGGCAATGCGATGTGCCAGACAATTCTTTCACATGCTCGATCTTGAAGCCGAATAGTCCATCCAAAAGCCAAACGATTGGGGGCACGCTGGAAGACGGGCTCGTCTGATAGAAACTGTAACATCAGGCACAGCTAGCTATAAAGAGTCCCCCCACACCATGGTCCGTCCCTTGACGATAGCAGTTCCTGTCCTTTGCCAGCCTGCAATGTAAGGAAGGGCCTCAAACAACCCATCCAGCAACATGAAGCCCACTCAGTTCATCGCCATCGCCGCCCTCTGGGCTTCAGGCGCCTCGACCTTCCCCTTCAACACCTTCGACGGCCCCGGGTTCCCAGCCTGTAACGACGTCTCGGCTGTCTACAACGCAACATCCGTTTCCGAAATGGTCTCCCTTGTCCAAGAGGCCTCGACAAACAACACCCCCGTTCGCGCCGCCGGAAAGGGGCACATGTGGTACGACACCATGTGTTCCTCTTCCTCCCAGTCCACCACGATAATCCGAACTGAATTCGTCAACGCCATTGCCAACTTCAGCCTCCCCGAGGAAGCAGAGTCGGGAACCGTGGTGGTGGAAGCAGGCGTGACATTCTTCCAGCTGGCCGACTATTTGCACGAAAGAGGGGCGAGCATGGGCTACACCCTCGTAAACTGGAATATCACTCTTGCTGGCGCCGTGGCCATGGGAGCGCACAGGAGTAGCTTGAAGGAAGAAGCAAATGTTGCTGCAGGGGTGCTGGAGATGGACATCATCGACGGCAATGGAAACCTGAGGACGGTGGTTAGGGACGAGGGAAGTGAGACGTGGCACGCCGCAAGTACGTCGCTGGGGTTGTTGGGGATTATCGCGAGAATGAAGGTCAAGGTCTACAGGGATGAAAAGGTTTATGCTATGCAGGATACGTGGGTGATCTTTCCAGTTGGTGTGTCGTTTCTGAGGGTGATGAACTGATTGAAGGCTGGAACTGCGGTGGCGTAGATACGACGAAGCCGATATTCTGGATGCAGATCTGGAGGCGATGATCGCTCCGTATCCGACTGCTAATTTTTGGGTATGTGATGGATGTTTTCCCCCTCTATCCCTATTCTGACCTTGCGTGCTGACATGTTTTCCAGTGGTGGCCTTACATGCGCAAATTCCACCACCGCTACTACGACGTCATCCCCACGAACTCCTCCTCCCAAGAAGGGTTCCAATCCACCTTCTCGGTGACCGAGATCGAGGGCGCCGCCGCAAAAGCCATCCTCGAGTCGGGGAAATACCTACCCGCCTCAAACTGGCTGGCTGAAACCATCTTCTTCAGCCTCTGGGAATCCCCCAATTTCCACGAAAAGTCCACCAACGAGGAAATAGCCGAGTGGCCCGTCTACGGATGGAACCACGACGTTCTCATAGGCGGACTGTACCCCGACCAGAAGCCTGAATGGGACTACGATCTTCACGGGTATACCCTGGAACTAGCGGTGCCCATGTCGCAGGCGAACGCACTGCTGAAGAGAGTGAGAGAGCTTTTTGACGATGAAATATTGAAGGGATTTGTGATGGCGAGCACGTACCGGAGCGGGATTAATATTAAGTTTGGGAAAGCGTATTTTGACTTTTTGGGGCAGACGACATACGGGAGCGCGGTGAGCGGTGGAGAGGGGTGGAAGGGGGGCGTGATGATGTTTGATTTTCCCTCGTATCACCCTACCAGTGGGGATGGGTTGCGGTACAATGAGGAGTTTTGTGAGTTACTTCCCGGTTATGGTGAATCGTGGGGGGCAATGGAAGGTTGGTGGGAGAATCGGAAGAGGCTGACGATCTAAATGTGCAGACCACAACTTGGCGACGACGCTTATTGACGAGTTCCCCGTCCGGCCGCACTGGACGAAGAATACGAGGGAGGTGTTTGAGCAGGCGAAGAAGAATTTGGATCCTGATGTAAGTCGACATGGATCTCTCTTTTCTAATGCGGAGTACTGATAGATGGGTTTGTGTAGTATATCGCTCGATTCAGAGCAGTCCGCGAAGACTTCGATCCTAATGGGATCTTCAAGAGCGTGGTAGGGGAGATCATCGGGCTGTACTAGAGCGTGGGTCGCTACCAAACTGGTGTGGCGAGATGGACTCTATATAGCCTGCTACGAAACATCAAGCTAACACTGGAGGGCCATTTGCATCCAAGGTGGCCGGAGAGCGCAACTGGCGGGTCATCCTGCCTCAACACTAAATGAGGATGATTGAATTGGTATATTACTTGCACCTTAGTAAGATGTTATCTACGTATATAGACTTTCTCCTTTCTTATCAAAATAATCATTTCTCCAGCATTTAGGCCCAAATATTGCCAGTAACAGGCCATAGCAAAGTTTGGGATGACCATGGCAGACAAGTAGGGAGTCGCGCGGAATCAACGACATGAGTCAAATCCAGTTATTCATTTGGATTGTACATAATACCATATTCCTTGCGCTCTCAGGTATTTATCTATCTATAATTTCCCTCCATTTTCGTTCTTAGTACAGTTTCTACTTACTCTACCCTTTTCCTGCTCACCCTAACTACCTACCTACGTAGACATCCATTGTATTCATCCGCTCGTTTTCAACCCACTGCTGGCAGGGCGGCAGTGTAGAACCTCGTAAATACTAAGTAAATTTATATTCCAACAGAAAATTGACAATGCGTCACAACCTCCGAGCCGAGACAGTTTCTTGGTAAGACGGATGCGAGGAACAACTGACGGCGCCGATTTTCATGCCCCCGACGACAATTGACCTTGGTGACGAGAACAAGAAAGGATGGGAAAACCCCCATTTCTAAAACATTATAGAATGAGACAAAGTCGGTATGCTGCGTTGCTTGATACCTGAGGGGGTTGAAGACTTACTCTCTTTTCCCTTCCATTCAAATAAGCCCAGGAAGCAAAACACGCCAGTCTCTCCGCCGGCTTCGAAACTCGAAACATTACACCACCCTCAACCCTAGCAGAAATGAAGCTCCTCACGATCCTCAGCCTCACGGCCTCCCTCCTCACGGCCTCAGTCTCGGGTGCCGGTACGTCCGTCGCCAACCCCTAATTCCCATACCTTTATCCTCCCTACGCTTCCTACTCCCCCTCCCTCCACCCTGTCCTCCACATTGCTTCCCCCCGATACCCACCTCCTCCATACTTTGACCAGCCGCCCCGCCTCCAGTCCCAACCGTCGTCCCCCCCCCCCCGTCCCCTCACCCCCGCCTCCGCGGCCAAACCACCTTCCACGCAGACCACACGACAAACGGCCACAAATACCACTTCGAAATGATCCTCGACGGCGCCGACTCCACCGTAGTCTCCTCCCTAAACTTCCGCTTCGATGAAGTCCGCAACGAGCGTCCCAACCCTTCCCGCCTCGGCCCCGGAGAATGCACCAAGGACATGTAAGCGTGTGCCTGGAAGGCCAACCTCCGCTGGTGCGACTTGGTATGTCCTCCCCCTCCTCCTCCTCCTCCTCCTCCTCGTCCTTTTTTCTTTTTCTTTCTTTCTTTCTTTCTTTCTTTCTTTCGCACGCCGCACATCCTTCCAATCCGTATTCCGAACCCCATAATCCCCTCTCATCTCCTCTCCTCTCCTCTCCTCTGCCGAAAAAAAAAAAACAGGACAAGAAGAAACCCCCGCGGGCTCCGTACCGAACGACGAGCTCGCGGACATACATACATATATATATATATACACATATACATATATATTCAAGTTCTTCGCCGTCGACCACTCACTTCCAGACGTAAATTCAGTGCGAGAGGTCTAAATATTGCACAAGAAGCGCTGGGTTTGCTGCAAGTCCCGCATCATCGTGCGCGATACATCGCTCAACCCCATTGCCAGCGTGGCGGAGCTCATCCGCCATTGTCTTCGGGGACGATGGGTAGGTCGGGGGTGGTTGTGCCTGATGTTTGATGAAGGCGGGGGAGGTCTTCGTCTGGGGTGTGTGCCGCGCCGGGGGTGTTTCGGTAGGCTAGCTTGTCTTCGGGACGCCGCGAACATGAGCCAGCTGAGGAGCTGGGCCCGTGGACGGCCTCTGGAGGGGCCGGCTGTTGTCGACGGGGCGGGTACCAAGTTCGCCATGAGCCTAATGAGGATCGTGGGAAGAGCGTACCTTGTGGATGGGTGGGGTGGGTTGGGTCTGATTGGATTGATGTTTGTGTGGTCTTGTAATCAGTTGCCGTGAAAATGGCTGTTGGATGGTGTTTTTGACACATGACAATGATTCAAACCGTAATGTTCAAATGTTAATGGTAGTTTTTGTCTCGGTTGCTGAAAAATGTTGATGTTAAGAGACTGACTGCTGAGGTGCAAGTTTCATAAAATGTAGAAGATGGATCTCCATTTCCCTTGGTCTTTCCTGAGCAATTGGTCGGTCAAAGACCCGTAGATCTTGCTCCAAGTTGTGCTGGCTCATTCTCTGGCTGAGCGGGCTTTGCCCCCCTTGGATTCGAATCGACGACCATGCATTCCCAGGTGGCCGTGGCGCCGCCCCAAACTATATTACCGATAGAGAGGAAAATATTTTGTCAACGAAAGACACATTGCCCATGGCCAGGAAGTAGGCATTGGCTGTTGGCAAAAAACAAAAAGAGCCAAAAATAAAATGCTTCTTCCTACCAGATTCGAACGGGCAGCAAAAGCAAGAGAGCAAAGGAATTTTATGAGCAAGTGAATGAAAGGAGCAATCTACCAATTGAGCCAAGGAGGGGGTCAAGGAGCAAGGGCGACCACCAGGTGGTGGTCGCCGGAAGAATTGGGTGAATGTTGGTCTTGTAAGGGACGAGTTGGGAAGGAGCAACTTCCTGGTAGGCTGAGTTTGGGAAAGAACTACGAGGCACTGACTTCCGCTGCCAGGACCGGCATATCAAAACCGCGCAGTCGAGACGTGTTGCCAGCAAGGTATCTGACATGTCGGAGTCTACTGGAAGCGAGTATGAGGCGCTAGTTTATCTCCCTTAACTGTGAAGACTTCCTCGACCCTTTGGGAATATATCACGATAGATCGACCCGTAGCGCCACGTTAAAGATTTGAACCCCAGGCCGATAGCTAATTACTTTGAACCAAATAAATTTCACCCTTCTTCCCCCATATCCATTGTTGGTAGTAGAGCACTTGCATGTATGTCCTCAATGGTCCCAGGGACACTGGACACCACGATTGTATATTTTACTTAGATTACAAGAGTATCGACATCAGTCTCTGGTTATCTAGACAGCGGATGTAATGCCGTAGGTAGATGCTTCCTGACGCCTTTCCATCATGTCCCCTCTAACTATCTACTCGATAGTAATTAAGAGAGCCCTAACTTATTTCTAACTGTAGAAACACTATTTCCTTGGTCCCAATCACCGGAGGAAGTCTGCAAGTGGGCGTTAAAGGGCTGCGTTGAATCAATTGTTCTTGTTATTTCCAGGAGAGATAGTCGGTGGGCTACACGTGTAGGACTCCTTGGCAGCCATTCTTGAGTACGCTACCAAACATGTCTCGCAATCTAAGCATATACTCCTTAGTTTCATCCAGAGCTTCAAGAAGCATTGCGCATGTTCGACACCTCTCGGCGCTTGGCTCTGCTGGTAAATTCTTTTCGTGTTAGGGTGGAATACGTAGCACCCCTAGTTCCACAATGCCTACGTCTTGGGACAATACTCAAATGAAGAGTTCGAGGGATAGAGCGTCGTCGCGCAAGAAAAGAGTATTATGTTAAGAAAGATTTGTCTCCTTACCTGCCCGCATTGGATGACAAGGAGAATCTAAATTGTACTGATATCGGCAAGTAATAACGTCTAGATTCTATCCCTGGAGGCATTTAAAGTCGGGCTTACGATAACTCCCATGAGAACTAATGTGAAGGAATCTTAGGACTTCCGGAGACGTTCAGAGAAGGCGAAGACCAAGCCCGGTAATCGAGCACAGCGAGAGCCAGTGGCGGACTATAAACCTGGGATACGGGGACATACACAATTCCCACTTCAAGCAGCTGCTTGAGTTGCAAAGTTTCTAATGTTTAAGAGCTAAGACATTGATTCCAGAAACTAGCCGAGTGGCCACTTATCATCCAGCAATAGGCGTGTGGCACCTAGGGTCCAATGCACGTGGCGTTAGCCAAGGGTTCACGACGAAGAGGTCTAGCGGGAGGAAGCTTTCTCATGCGGATAATTTCTGCTCGCGTTCCACCGCTCTGGGTAGGTGGGTAAAGAAAGAGCCAAGAGATTCATTCAAAGGGCGCACCGAGTTCACTTGAGTACCGCATTGTACCCCGAGAACAGCCACATTATGCAGTCTCGGGAACCGTAGCCATGAATAACGTACAAAGGTGAGGGGTATCAGGGTACCAGGGCTCTTGCGTTATTCTGCTTATGCCCGCCTCTCAAACAGGTAAACGACAAATACGGTGGCGGCAGGTGGCAGAAGGTGCGATAGCCAAGCAAAGCCAAGCAAGCGTGCCTCTACGCAAATAATGGCCCTCGCGACCTTATTCCGCGTATATGGCCCCTAAAAATATGCGCCAGTCGTCTTGTGTGGTGCTCGGGCGACTGCGCCTCTCTAGGCCCTGGCCAAATATCACTCTGGAGAGAAGTTTTGATTGATGGCTACGGACATCTGGCCTTTGCTGCCACCATTGATTTCCCCTCACCCCATATCGGTGGACTTTAACGAAGGCCCCCCCCCCCCTTCGGCGTCATCAGGATGCTTGTACGATACTCCTAGCCTGCCAATAAGGTTATCTCCCCACTTAGGAACTGAGGGAGCCCAACCTCCAATGTTGTGTGGGTGGTTGATGGGCTGTGGGAAAGGGCCGCGACATGATACCGATGAGACAAGCTCATGATGTGCACGTGAAGAGGCACTTGCCAAACGCCATGGAGCCGATTCGCGTACAGGTCGGGCAACAATAGCGACGAGACGAAAGGTTGGATCGACATTAGGAACTCCAGGGTTCGTTAATGTTACAAGTTCCGAGTTGACCAGTAGGATAGCATAGTAGCCACTTTCAAAGCTCTGGGTGATCATCGGAACGGGCAGAGACTGGCTTGGCTGACAGAGATGAACTGGCCTGCGAGGCGAAGCTCCAATACGGAAAATACGACGACAAGCTTTCGTGGAAGGATCGAATGATGCCTGCAACTCGCACGGAGTACGAAGTGTGGGGAGAGTTGCGCCAGCAGGACGGTGATCGGCGCCATTTTGGCTCCGACAAGGGTTTCTACCATCAGCTGAAGCAGCAAGGCGAAATTCCCATTCAGAGATGATATTGCAGTTCACACTTTGGTATCATATGAGCCTCGTTGCGTTGCGTGTATTGGGGCGCGGCGGTTTGATGGGATACCACCGTGATGCCGCAGCGGAGAGTCCACCATGATCCGCGACTAATATACGGCCGCCTGGGCGGTTGGCAGGCCAGAAGGAGAATGCGAAATGAAACTGCAGAGAAGTGTAATGTTTTGATGGTGGACGCGCATGCCAATAAAAGCCACCGTCAAGGCAACCGAATTCTTCAAAATGCGGTAGGTCGGACGCGACCAAGCTACATACATATGTAGAAGGGCGCAGTTCTACTGCAGCAGTGGTTCAACAGTCGGGGTCCCGGCTCAACCACTATGTCCGCTTTTCTTAGCTTGGCATCAACCACAACTTCCTCCCTGCAACTGAACCCAGTTGGGGGGGCAGAAACCTTGGCCCCCGTTGGTGTAATAGTTCGGCCTCGGTGCCTGCCATGTCCTCAGCTACCCCGCGAGCCCGACCCTCCCTCGGGGGCAAGCACGGCCTTCGATGGGACGATCTCGTTCCTGACGTGGAATCCCCGCACCTTCTCGGAGCCAAGAGAGAGAGAGAGAGAGGTTCACCGGGGCCGAAGTCAATCTCGCCCGTTTTCAATGCTGCCTCTCACTGAATGGGCTCGTTTCATCCCAGACAATTCCCCTGAATTCATTTCCCGGCCGTTGTTGTCCCATGATCCATGAATCTCCTTAGCTCGTCAACGTGCAAATGCGAGAAATCCGAAGACAGTTCGTGACCCCAAAAGAGCCATCTAATATCGCATCACCGCTGTCCGCCCGCCGACGGACGGTCCAGGTCCCGCGGTGGAATTGTGCAAAGTGACCGGGATGTTTGGCAGCAAATTTAAACCGTGAGCACAAACCCCGCAGCCGTGCACAACATCTTTGCATTAATCCCGCCCTCCGCGGATACCGGGGGCAGGGGCGTTCAGCATCACAGGGCTGAAAATGTCACAAAACGGCCGACGGAACCGTTCCGAGGACCGAGACCGAAGGCCCTGAAACTCTTCAAAAGGGATCTTGCCGATGATGATATGGGAAGACAGGACTAGCAACGAATTAGCTTCAAGGAAGTCAACATGGCTGCTCGATATCATGACCAGACGCAAGGACAGAAGCCCAATTCAGCAGCCACGCCTCAGGGTCTTCCCTATCAGATTAGCCATGTCTGACGAGATGGACATCTTTCTACCTGGTTCTTTCGCACACACCACCCACCGCATTTCGCTTGATGTTTTCAACCTGATTATTGGTCTTGCAGTTGTCCACATGAACCATCGACCCATAACAAGTCCCGTTCCTCTCCGTTCCCGCCTCCGCCTCCTCCCGGACCTGCGGGAATGGGAATGGTGGGTGTGTGAAGCCGTGGGTCAACAGGCCTACGCTTGGAATACCACCAACACACTGCCGACTGAGGTGGGTGTTATACTGTAGGGAAGTTCCTTTCAATAACAATAGTGCCCTGTCGGCCCCAAGTACCTCTCGGTATCATGATTCTTCGACTGCTCGAGATATGACCCGCCACCAGAACCGGGCGGGCACCATCCCATCCATCCATGGACTATGCATGCGCACATGCATGCCGTTGTATTCCGTGGCGTCTGCATTTGGTGTTATGTACCATGGTGGTGCAGCTAGAAGTTATGGGGAACTTTGCAGGGTGCTATGGACCTTTCGCTTCCCTTGAAGGACCCACTACTGGCAGTCAGTCTCCAGTCTCCCATCTCCATCGGCACGGAGGAAATGTCGAAGCCGAACCGCACTCGCCTCCTCAACTGCAGTACTCTACTGCAGTACTCTACTACGGTCGCCAACTACTGCAAGCCACCAGGCCGAATGTCCTCATCTACATAGCCTTTGCTAGCTAAGCAGCTTACAAGTGGATTGATTCCATCCTCCTGGCTCTGAGGTCCGGATAGAGTCATACTTAACGTCAAGCTTGTCTTCGCACCCGCCCAACAAAAAAGCCGCCATCCTGCAGGATTGTGTAAGCCGGCGCTAGGACCAGGCTATGCCGGATTTAATTGTACCCCCATCGCGTGGACCGGAGATAGTGGGCCATAACGCCTCCCTTCGCCTGTCCGCTGGTTCAGAGGCTGAGAACTTCAAAAAATTATAATAAAATTATTAAATTATTGAATTTCAAAAAAAAAAAAAAACCCCGTGGCATGCTTCTAGAAAGGCCCGAAAGTCGATCCCTTTCCCATATTTCTATTTTCCACCTCCTTTTCCTTCCCTCTCCTTCACCCCTAGTATGAACAATCTCGACTCGACTGTCGGCCAAAGTTCACTGCAGTACACAGCGGTATATGGGTCTACTACTGTGCCCTAGCACAATTCAAAGTGTGTGGCGATATGATACGGGATGATGATATCCAGACATGCTAGGCCCCAATCTGCCGGATTGCCACATTAGCTTACCACCACCAGCACCAACCCAACTTACAAATCCACCTTCCGTATATCCATCTTCGTCCAGTCACAAGCCTCGTCCATAGTTCCTTTCAGGGTCCCAGTGGCTTGATTTGGGGGGGGGGGGGGGTGCAATTCCTCTATCTCGCACTTTCATCTCGTCATGCGCCATGGGCTTCTTTGGATAAACTCCGTGCGTGCAGAGGAGCCGCCCTCCCTCCCCCCCAAAAAGACCCCCCGTGGCGGGAGGCCGATTTCCGCCTGATGAAGCTTCAAGTTCATAGCCATGATGCTTCCCGCTGGCCGCCAACGCCACCAAAGACACTATGAGCTCTGCACGTCGTCGTCCTGCCAGTGCCAAGCCGCAGACAATATCCCCGGGCTATATATATATACCGTTCAATTGAGGTTTCAGTCGCGCCATTTGCAGGGTTAGGGGATCCTCCTCATCTGTTGGCGGCCGCCCCCCACACTTTCGTCTCAATCCTCAAAGGCCCAGGTGTGTGTTTTTTTTTTTTTTTTTTTTTTTTCATGCTTGGCAGATGAATGCACTTTTCTGGTCTGCACGCGGAACAAGCCCCAGCCTCGTCCGTCTGAACAATCTCATTGGAACTATGTAACTAGTTTACGGCTGCGGGGCATCCATCACGAGACCATGGTAATTATCTGTTTTTTCTTTTTTTTTTTTTTGTGTACTGATACTGAATTTTCCGTGCGGCGTCGTTCTGAAAGCTGAGGGAGGCATGTCAAACCTCATGTCATATATCATGGTTCCCCCCTAGAGTTTGGGGGTTTAGCTTTGGATGTAAGGGGGACGGAAAATGGGGCCCGGACATAAGGCGGCTTCTTGTTGTTGTTGTAGTAGTAGTTGTTGTTGTTGTTGTATTGTACGAGTTTTCCGATGCCGCTCGGATGGTTCGTCCTGCCAAATCCAGAAGCATACTTGTCCATCGCTAACTAGACTTGTCAAAAGTTGAATATGCAAGTCGATGACATGTTCCATGATTGGGTGGTTGCGGCAGGTGGGAATGCTACTACGGAGTCCAGGGGTTGGAGCAAGTGCAACGGCATTGAGTGCCGATGCCGAGGCCAACCAAACAGCTGTTGAGCACCAAGGGAGAGAGTCCGAAAGCGATAACTTGATAACTTGATTGTATACATAGCATCATAGGTCCTCACCGCCCTGTCGGCCTTTTTGATTTCCGATCGCAGGTCACCTGGAACAGATCGGGAGGATGGCCTACAGTATGTACAGCATGTACAGCATGTACTGTATGTAGCTGCCTGAAGAAAACCGCAGATAGGGCAAAAAGGGGAAACCAGAAAAGAAACCAGAAATGAAGGCTAAGCTTTTCGGCTCAGGATGCCACAATTCCGCCACAGCACAAGATTACAGATGCAGTATCTATCAAACAAACATACATTACGCATACCCGTGCCAAGCCAATATCGTACGTGATCGCGCACTGATAAATGACCGACTATTTATAAGTGCTGTGTGCAGAGCAGGTGTTGTCGAGTAGTACATTAGCTGTGTATACGTCTCATGGCATCGCATCGCACCGCCTCGCAACATAATATATAAACTATAATATAGAGCAGCACACACATCCGCCGAAAGAATCTTCATCCCCAGAGGTTCCAACAACTCTCTTCCCGCATTGGTTCGTTCATTCGCCCATTCGTCCATCATGGTCAATTGCGCTGGTCGTGCTTCGCCCGCCCTGGTTGGTGTGTGCGCCGAGAAGCATTTGGGGGATCTACTGTACATATGTAAGACCACGTCGAAGCAAATGGAAGGGCTGCCGTCTGCTGCTACTGCTGCTGGTATCTGCGCCAAGTTACATACGTTCTCCGCTGACGCGGGCGTATGCTATAGTCAGTCAGTCAGTTCAGTCAGTGGGGCGGTCGCGCGCGTCTCGGATAATCCAGCTACTAGTCTGGTACGGTGGCAAAGTACTGGTCATTATAGGTCGGGTCGGTATAGATGCTCCCACCGGCAGGCGCGTTGCCATGTCCTCTCTTACCTCGGCTGCATCTCACAGGGCGGCTCGTCGTCGTCGTCACCAGCACCCCCATATCATCATCATGCACGCAATCCATATGCACCAGCTTCCGATGATGGCATTAAATATCGAGTTATATTTGCTTTATTTCGTAGTAATTATTGTTCCCTGTAGAAACTCCCCCCTCCCCCTGGGTTCATGATGATCTTGCATACTCTTCCCCCCAGAAGGCCAGTCCCGGCTTATGGGGTTTGAGGGGTACAGTAGTCTAGTAGTAGCTTGCGCCTGGGAATGCTGCAACAAATGCCGCCGTGCCCAAAAGAACCCTGGCAGGTCGCCATATTCGTGCTGTGGCCGCCGGTGGTGTGCGTACGGTGTACGTGTTGTACAGGAGAGGTTGACGGAGGCCGCTCCGTCTATTCGAGATATATATAAATATCTCCCACCTGATTGACGCGGGGGGGGGGGGGGGGCGCCGGGGGGGGGGGGGGCGGGCGGGGCGCGAGAGTTGAGCAGGGGGGATGGGGTG
>JAKWBI020000437.1:0-42067 GCA_022664585.2 Zalerion maritima
TCGAGGGTATGGTAAAGGGTTGGAGGTTTGGAGGAGTAAGAGCTTGGAACGGAGGCGGTAAAGGCAGGCGAGGATAAAGAAATATTAGGGCATACGGAAACACCTGGCCCGAAGCTCGACCGAGTAGAGCAGAGCCTTTCGAGGGTATGGTAAAGGGTTGGAGGTTTGGAGGAGTAAGAGCTTGGAACGGAGGCGGTAAAGGCAGGCGAGGATAAGAAAGCATTGGGGCATACGGAAGCACCTGGCCCGAATGCCGACCGAGTAAAGCAGAGCCCTTCGAGGGTATGGTAAAGGGTTGGAGGCTTGGAGGAGTAAGAGCTTGGAACGGAGGCGGTAAAGGCAGGCAAGGAATATACTTGAAGGCGCAGGGGAACCGAGCCACCTGGCCCGAATCGAATCGGCTCGACGACGAAAACAACTGGCTGGCGCTGCCTAGGCCACCGGGTCTCGTAGGCAGCGGGTGATGAGGAGGGACCAGCCGCTCTCTAGGTAAGTGTCTGGGTACGTCTTCTCTTTTTTTGTTCCGTTCTTCCTTCTCCATTCTTCCAAGTGGAGCGATCGTTTGGCTAGGCTCGCCGAGTGGCGGGGGGTACGTGGTGGGACCTAGCTTCCTTCTTTTTCTTCTGTCTTCCTTCCAAGTGGAATTATCAATTGACTGGCTAGACCTGCCGAGTGGCAGGGGGTACGTGGTGGGATCTAGCTCTTCCCTTTCCTTTGTCTTGCCCTGTTCCTCATTCCTCTCTCCTTCTTACCCTTCCCCTTCTCACCCATCTACCTCTCCCCCCCCGGCCTCCATTCCTGCCTACCCATCACACACATACACACGCAAAGCAGGAAAGAATGAAACACAGTGGGCAAGAGGGGTTTGGTTATGGGCCATCTTTTTCACGGAGGGTTTGTGTAATATACTATTACTAGCTTGGATGAATGGGTGGAGACGGTGCTGAATAGAGTGATGTGGTTGATATATTTGTTCTATGCATGGTGCCCCCGTGACTTGCCACATGGTCGTACTGAAATTGAACCCTTACTAATATATATGCATATATATACATATATATATATAAATGTTAACAGATATGTTCATGTACTTCTGGTTGCGCCTGTAGACAGTCGATCTGTTATGAGGAAGGTTGATAAATTACGAGCATTAACACATGCAGCAAGAAAGGTTCCCTGTCGGGCTTAGAACTTATGAAACCGTGCCAAACCGTGCACTGGCAGTATAGAGAGTCTGGATAGAAGTGAGCATGCCAAGAAACTTATTTGCAGTGGAGTACAACATGTCTCCTTTGCAACTTCTAGTAAAGAGGCATCTTACTTCCATCAGCTCCTCGTCGATTCATCCTCGAGATCGTTATTAGCGGTATTATCAAGCCACCCACGAAAACACAGCTAAAACAATGAGCAACCAACCCTACAGTTCCAACGAAGCCACATCCACCAACCACTCCTTCCAGCCCTTCTTCTCGCCGGGGAGCCTGGTATCTTGCCACTCCTCCCTCGTAACATTGTTCCACTCCTCGACGGGGATCCATCCGATGTAAGCCCTGTCCCCAAACCCACCGACCCAGTACACGTGCGTGACAACCAGTCGCACAAACTCGGAGCTGTGTATGCGGTTTCCGGGGAGCCAGTACTTCGCGTCCGGGTGGGTGTGCACGAAGCATTTCGCGATATCTGAATTAGAGGCTGCGTCGGGGATGGGCTCGAAGTGGCCTAGTAGGCTGAACCTGGGAAGGTTGGCAGCTGAGTAGTGTGTTCTGACATCTCCTGCTCCCATGGCCGACTTTTGTGTGCGGGAAGAGGGTGTAACCCAAGGCATGTACGACGCAACCGACTTGAGCCAACTAGTCGCCTGCGACTCGATCCTGCTGTCGGGAGGATAGGGCGGGGTCCAGTGGACAGAAAGACTTATGTTGTTGCTCCCGTCGCGCGCGTTCTTGAAGGACGTTGCTATCTTGATGGCTAGGATCGTGGGATTGCCTTCGTCGTCGTCTTCGCAGTCGGCGATGTAGTCCATAAGGCCTACGGGCATGCCGCCAACGTCGGACGGTCGGTTTTCTGTGATTGAGACGTCGCCATTGTCGTTGTTATTGGATGGCCCCGACGAGGAGTAGGAAGAGCTTGGGAAAATGGTAGAGAGGGTTCCCAGGGGGGTTAGCGCGAGAATGCGCCGTCCCATTACCGCCGACTCGTAGGACGTCGGGATACGGTACTCGGAGGTCGACACGGGTGGGTTGGAGAAGATGTACTCTGGGCTGTCGGTCGGGTCCGTGGTTGGGAAGCTCCCGCCTAGGGCTGGGGACGCCAGAAGGAGGGTTGAAAGGAGAGATTTCATCGTGGATTGTTGGTTTGCTGCGTTTCTGTGGGAAAAGAGACAAAGGGCCGTACCGGGATGAGGAGGAAGAAGAGTTTCGGAAACCCTCCGAGGTTTTAGGAGCCAACGACGCGAGGAAGATGCAGATGGTAAAGCTTGTGATTAATTAAGTACGTAGGACGGGAAAGCAGTAGAAACAAGGAGGAAGGAAACTGGGAACACCAACTAAGAGGGGAAGAACAAGGCTAGAATACAAGGGCTCTTCTAGGTGTACATGCAGGACATCATGTTGGTTCGGGGACCCATCATGACGCCACTCTAACTGCGAGTCAGGTGGGGGGGTATTGGGTGGGGAAACGCTCGGATATTATCGGCAGAATTAGCCACACCGCCCAAAGGGAGCTTGCTGTGACCAAGGCTGCAGGTGCAAGGGTGGAGGTGGGAATAGGTAAGGGCTAGCCGTCATTGACCTGGGTTTATAGTGGAAGGTATCCGCAGAAGGGAGAGGCTATATTATACCAGTCTCTACTTGAATGTTATGTCGTCTTATTTTTACGCCGCCTCGCAAATTAGCCGAGTCCTTCCTACTGTCGGCCTGTCCCATCACGTACGAGGTATGCTACCCGATCACAAAAGGGGGTTACCAACATTACCAACCACGGATATACTCCACAAGGCCTCGCCAGGATTTCTCTACTTTGATATTGTCAAGTCTATTGTTAATGTATCCATATCTCGTGACTTCATGGTGTTTATCGTACGAACTCTGGCAACATATAACCAACTTGATATTCTCCATCGTGATTCTAGACTGAACACCGAAGTTTCGATATCAGAAACCAAAATGCCTCCCTGCATGCACAAGGTCCACTCAGAGTAGATAATTATGCCATAGATCCCCTCTACGTAACCAGCTTGTCCGTGTCCCTAATCGCCTGCAGTAGCAAGGGAGTCACCAAGCTGCTCAACTTTGCCCGCGAATGCCGCGAGCTGATCAAGGACAACCCCGTGCCCGAAAGGCTGCAAGACTACGTCCTTTTCGTGATTGCAACCTGCACGGGTTTTGTGCAGACCATCACGGAGCTGATGGGGAAGTATAGGGTGGGAAATAGGGTGGAGAGGGCGAAATGGGTGTTCGGTGGGAGGAATTCTAGCTGCTTCCCCATAAGGTACTTCTAGAGATGTGTGGCGGGCGGTTCTTAGTTAAACCTCAAAATAGCGGCGTCAAGGTATACCACGGGGATGGGAAGATTCTCTTCACGGTGACGGGCCGCATTCAGCCCGCCCCCTCGCCAGACGGCCAAGTGTTGGCCTTCTTGCCAGATTCGAGGACACTAGCGGTCACGTATCCGGATTGGTGGATAAGGTTCTGCAACACGTCAAATGGAACATTGAGAAGGACGTTGTAATCAGACTAGGAAACACTGTGTTGCCCCCGGCTCACAATCCTGTGCATGAAGGACCGGAGGGACTTTACTGTATGTGGAGGAACTAATCCGAAGACTAGACTTCCCGGTTTCTGGAGCTTGATGGGGCAGAGAGCGATGTTTGAGAAGCAGCTGTATATTTGGCAAGCCCTAATTAAGTCTTTTTGGATGCTAGCTTGGTAGACTGGTAAACTTGGTTGAGTCGAGTCGGACTGTTCAGTACCCGAGTTCACGGTCACCGTTCGCAAACATTTTCGACTTTATCCGGGCGCAGGCGTTGCTGGCTCTGAGTATCGGGATATTGTCGCGCAGGATGACTCTCGGGAATAGCCGCGTGACTTGCTTTAGCGATGCAAGTAACAGCACCAGGGAATGCTTGACCCTCGGGCCAAGCAGACGATGGGACATCCACGGAGGGTCAAGACTGAGGTTGCACGCTCGGTGTTGTTCGTGATGTCAGCTGGGTGCAGCGCGGGAGCGGGGTAGGGCCGTTCGCGTCATGCTTTTCTGGCTCCTCCAAAAACCAATTGTGTTTCGTGCTCCAGGACTACGGCTGCGAAAGAAGAAGCAACGACCTTCATCCGGCTCGACAGGGAATCACAGTCCCGCACGCTCGGAAAGTGTGTTTGTAATATCGGCATGATCACAATCCCCGCGACGAGAGATGTTCGGACATTCTAGTGCAAGGTCTGTACCACCCCCAAAACTAGGCCACTCCAAGACAATTGTCCAAGGACATTGCCAGACGTCCCTTGAGATATCCTTCTTGCCGACCGCCAACAATGAAGAGTAGGTGTTCCGTACTCATCGCAATATCTCCTTGAACTCCCGTCTTGCTAACCCTCGCGACAGTCTACCAACTCGCCCCGTTTAAATACTCCGCCCTCCCGCTCGGCTCCATCACTGCGTCGGGATGGCTCCAAGACCAGCTCAAACTGTGCGGCGACGGACTTGGTGGACACATGTTCGACTTCTACCCGTATGTTCGTGACTCGACCTGGACGGGTGGGCACCGTGAGTACAGCAATCTCCATGAATCAGCACCGTATTGGTTCAACTGCATTGTGCCTCTGGCTTTTGTCCTCAAAGATGACAGGCTGAAGAAACAGGCCAAGGAGTTTCTGGACTACGTCCTCGATCATCAGCAGGAGGATGGATGGCTCGGTGCCGAGACGACGAGGCAATCGAGAGGGGTGTGGGCGAGAAGTCCTTTGCTTTGGGGCATGATGGTGAGTTTTAGACCAGTTTCATCGGATAACCATTTCGAAGGGCTGAGTATTCCAGGCTGATGCAGCACTAGCAATACGCCGAAGCCGAGCCTGCGGAGGCTGAGCGAATCGTCGATGCCATGCATAAGTTCGTTGTTTTGCTTCACCGCATGCTCAAAGATAATTTCACTGGTCTTCTCGAAGACAAGGAGAAGGGCGACCACTTTGACGGTTACGGGTTCGGAGTTGCCCGAGGCCACGAGTTTTGTGTTGTTCTGATGTGGCTCTATGAGCACTACCCTCGCCAGAACGAGAGTGTCATCTGGAACACAATGAAGCTCATCTTCGAAGGTACCAGAGAAGGGAACAAGGATTGGACGAAGTTTTTCGTCAAGGGCAGGTTTCCGGAAGGAGATACATCCGACGAGCACCCAGTCGGAGGCGGGTTTGAACATGGCGTCAATCTTGCTCAAGGTGAGACCAATCTTTGTGTCTCTTGCTTGTGTTCGTGAGAGCCATCCTTTTAACACCTCGCATAGGACTCCAATACCCCACCGTTCTGTATCGAATGACCCGGGACGACGAACTTGTCCAGCAGACATACGACGCGGTTGAAATGACGATGGAGTATCAGATGTCCGTCTTCGGTAGCATTACGGGAGACGAGTATCTTCGTGGGCGAAACCCACAGACTGGGTACGAGACAGTCATGGAGGTGGTTGATGTGTGGCTCCGTGCTAACTCTCACAGATCCGAGCTCTGTATGACGGTAGAGCTCATGTTTTCGATGGCATATCTCTACCAGTTCCACGGCGCCAATCATTTTGCGGACATAGCAGAGCTTGCGGCCTTCAACGGGTATCCAGCAGCTATGAGCACAGACTGTCAGTATTGATCTCTATGCTTAGATGGGCACGTTTTGCGACTTTGGTGGGAAACTGATACTTTTGGTGAATATAGGGTGGGCACATCAGTATGTGACACAGACGAACCAACCCTGGGCAAAGAGACTCGAGGGAAATCCATTCTACAACGTTTCTCCCTACGGTGTCGCGTTTGGACTGGCACCCAACTATGTGGGTTTTGACCGACCACGTCGTCATGAAGGACAACGCCGCTAACAATGCCATAGCCATGCTGTACCGTGAACCACGTACAGGGGTACCCAAAGTTTGTGGCGTCGTCGTATGTGAAGAACGGTGAAGATGGACTTGCTCACATGCTCCTTGCGCCTACCAAAGTGTCAACTGAGATTCGTGGCAAGAGGGTATCTGGTGAGACGAACTTAGAACCTAGTGCGACTTAAATATTCCGATGCTGTACTAACCCACGGCTCACATGTAGTGGAATGCGCCACCCGGTATCCATTTGACGAACTCCTTGACTACAAGATCGAATCGGAGATCGACTTTGATTTCGCTGTCCGCATTCCTCAATGGGCAACCAGCGATGCGTTTGTGGTGGCCGAAGAACAGAGCGAACTGGTGCCAATTGTCCCGACTGCGGATGGACTGCATCATTTCGCGGTGTCCCCAGGAAGCTCGAACGTTTCTGTTCAACTTAAGATGAAAGTTCGCATACTTGAACAGAAGCAGCACGGAACCGTCTCCATCTACTACGGATCACTCCTCTATTCTGCTAGGATTCCCTGGAAAGTTACTAGGCTTGACCCAGGAAGCCAGAGAGATAGAGATGAGCGATGCCACGAGGATGAGCTGACCCCACTCGCGGAGTGGAAGTACGCCATCGACCCGGAGACCGCCGAGGTTGTCGAAACCGATGAAGGCCATGTGTCTGCGTATGACGACGACAAGACTAGTCGTTCCATCTTTGGTCTCGAAGGGAACTATCCCAAGCTGAGAGTAGACGCGTATCCCATCGAATGGCCCGAAGATAAGGGCACCGCATCTCGCCCGCCATCCGCCGACGCTCTTGTGTTAGGACCAAAGACAAGGATAGACTTGATTCCTTTTGGTGCCGCCAAACTCCACATTGCTGACTTCCCACGTGTCAAGGTGATTGAGGATGATGCATGATGCACGGTGCTAGTTAGGGGAACACGGGCAGAAGTACAGATAAGTTCCTGATGTATAGTATTATGATGGGAAAGTGGCTCGACCGCAGTAACCTGTATTTACTATTGTGCTTTTTCTTCTCTCCAAGATGAATATCGGATCCATGAATGTTTTTTCCATCCTCACTTTGCGTCGCTACTCGAAGTAGACAACCCTATCAACAATCAATCTTTTCGAAACACAAACATCAACCTTGCCGGTGCTCAACACCCGTGTTTGTTTATCTTCTCGATGGTGTCGGGCTTCGGCCACACTTTCCTTTCATGGGCCTGGCCGAAGCAAATTCGCCATTCTCCGAGCATCCAAGCTTAGAAGCTCCTCCCCACTACTCATCCCAAGGCTCCCGCGCATCGCCCCTTCCAACTTCTCTCACACGCCTACCCGCTCCCTCTGCAACACAAGTCCCTCCTTCCCTCCCCTTTCCCAACAAGCAAAGACCCAAGCCCAAGCATTCTAGTGGCTAGGACCCCAACCCGAAATCTTGTCCTGGCGACTCCATGCTCCTGTCATCGCGCTGACGTTCGGCTCCATTAAGTAGAAACGCACACACGAAACGAGAAACAGGAGCGTCAGAAGCCGACAGGCTTGGTGATGCACCTACCCCTGGATCGCCCGGGCTTGATTCTTGTCCCCCTTCTTTCGTGAGACGAGTTCTCCCCGGAACCCCGGAGGCTCGAAAACTAGCGTCGAAAATCAGTCATGCGAGATCAATAATATCGGGTTGTCAGGCGGGCCAAATACTACACATCCAACGGTGCACGGCATCATCCTCCAGTGCCTTCTATTCCGCCGCAAGAACACATTCCCGGGAGCTACCTCTGCTTAGTCTACGGGCCCCAGAAATTCCAACCGCGGCTAATTGAGCGCTGTGAACCGACGTGGCTTCAGTATGGCTGAGAACTCTATAGGACCAGGCTTCAAATATATATCATCACCATGTGTCGTAGATGGCCATGCAGCAGCAAGGGCGAGGTTTGAAATGGCGTCGAGAGTGTCCAAGTCTCTAAGAGCACACGACATCTGGCTTCCCACATCTTTACCCGTCATCCGGAAACGCGTTCGTGCATACGTTGTACTCTTGACTCGAGACGCAAAGCTTGACGTTGTCTGGCGCAGCAGCCGTCTAGCTACATAGCATGCCAACTAGGCTGTTGGCGTCATCCTGGCAGGTCTCTTCGTACTCGTCTAGCCTATCGATGAAGAAGCAAAAATATTTGTGTGGGGTGGCATGGTGATTTTGAACAAGACGAGAGAATGCTGGGCGAATGGTCGTGTTGGGTAGATGGGTTGTGCCCCCGATCTGAAAAGGAAAAGCGCCTTCCTCTAGTTTCCTCCAGAGATCTGGCAAGGTTTGCTGCGCCATACCGGGGGAGGATTGGAGGATGTCGTGGAGAAGAGACCCTACAACGTCCAATGACTTTTGAAGTAACGGAGCCTGGGCGGGTAGAGAAAGAACGAAGCCAGACGGATACCGTGCTTGGGGTTTGAACTCACGTATCTTGATACTTGCAGTAGATTCGGCAATGTAATGAGACTCGAGTGGCTTCTGGACCGCTATGGTCTTGGGCACCTGCAGCTAACATGCACGATCTAGAGAGAGGCCCAGCCTTATGTAATCCGACTCTCTTCCTTATTCCAATCCGTACACATAGACATACGAATCTGCGCAACGGCTCAGCAGCCTTAGCTAGAACGAGTTCGGGTGGGCCTTGGCTTCAATTACCAACCTAGTGTTCTAGAGACCGCGACTTGTCCATCCGCTCATCATCGTATAAACAAACCGCAAGAAGGGCCAACGCATTCCAGAAATCATATTGACAATAACAAGCACATGTCGTGGCCCAAGTGGTATTTGCGACAATCAATTCGTCTGAATTTGCAAATGGACCAAAAGTACCCTCTTGAGGGACGCCATCCCCCATTTCCCGACAAGTCACCCGTGGCGATTCCATAATTTCACCCTCTGAAGAATAACCAAAGTCCCGAGCTAGAATAACATCCACCAATGACCTCTCATATGCCAGTCATCTCTCGTCCTCTTCTCATTTCATCGTGCCTTCCTCGCTGGAGTTGCGCAATCACCACAAACCTACATCTTTCTCGTTTTGTATTCATGAAGTTTTCCCTCCTCGACTGTGGCCGCTCGGGTGTATGGTATATGTGATTTTAGCCCCACACAACTACGCCTCTCTATCGACTTTCATGGAGTGTGCGGTATAAGGTATCGCTTTAGATTTAGAACAAGGCAAGATATAGGAAAAAAAACAACCGAGATTATCTAAAGCGAGCTCGGCACCGGCCCATAACCTCACCCTGGCACACCAGCTCGGCGCTGAATTCGGAACCGTCTAGCGTGAGATAGATATCGAAGTATACGCGGTAGAATGTCCCTTGTGGTGTGTCCATGCGTTCGAAGTCCTTCTCGAGGTTCTTTCGGGAGAGATCTGACGTGAGAGTGACAACTTCCTTGATGCCTATTCAGGGGGTTAGACAAGAAAACTCTAATGGTGAGCAAGAGCGTGAACTTACGGGGATCCTTGGTGTACTCAGGGCAGACATCATCATCGCAAGCGTAGAGAATATCCTCGTACATAAGAGTGGCACCGGGTGCGACTTGTCGGAAGAAGGAAACCTTGACCGGCTCTCCAATCTTGACCTTCTGGCCCTTCTGCACAAATATCTGTCGCGTGAACTTGCACCTGTCCTTGCCGTCAAGAGACGGCACCCTGTAGGCCTCTGGGTGATAGCCCTCTTTGAATGGTTGGAGTGTGGCCATGAGATAATGCCTTCTGGCGACACGATGTGTGATGACACGTTCCGTTATGCCGGCCGTCACGGCACCCTTCACAATGGCAGCGACGGCGTCCATGGGACGGACGACCTTGGACTGGAACTGGGGAGGAACGTGGAGCTTGATCTGCTGGAAGAGGTATTCCGAAGCACCGAAACCACCGACCACAAGAATGTTTTGGAGGGTACGGTTCTGAGCTTGGATAGCGATAATTTGGTTGCGAACAAGCTCGAGGATCCTGTTCACGACAGGCTCGAAGCACTGGAGGATTTCTTCATTCGTAAAAGTCATGTAACCCTCCTCAATGCCGGCCTCGGGGAACTCGGCTTCAATGCCGACATCGACGGCCCACTTCTGTCCATTGTTGCGGAAATCGGCCTTGATGCGGTTCTCGAAGTCCATGATGCACTTGGCATACACGCGGCCCGCCGTCTTTGAGCCATCAGGAAGCTTCATCTTGCGGATCTTGGTGCGCAGGATGTTGCTAAAGTTGCGATTCAGCGCCGTCGAACCACAAGAGTCACCCGAACCAGCCGTACATTCAGCGACTGTAAAGGGATTCTCTTCCTCGACTTCATAGGCGATCAAATCGACAGTACCACCACCGCAATCAACAATTAAAACGGCATCATGCACCTTGAGGTTCAAGAGACCCGTCTTTGAGCAGAAAAGAGCGGCAGCTTCGGGTTCGGAAACGAGGACAAGTCGGTTGTCGTTCTCATCGCGGAGGAATCCGGCCTGGATGGCAGCAGCACGAGTGGCAGCCTTTCCAGCATCGTTCCAAATGGCAGGAACCGTCAGGTAGTAGCGGATGTTGCGCTCCTCACGGTTGAACACCTCTCCAAGAGTCTTTTGTAGAGCTGCCCGCATGGCTTGGCGAAGCTTGAAGAGATAGTCCGCAGCAACATCAATCTCTGACTTTCCAGGAGGCAGAGGCGGCAGGTTGATAGGGTCGATGTATGTGTTGCCCGAGAGCATCAGCTGAAGCTTGAACCATTCGACCTTTTGAACACCTGGCTTAGGGTAGCCAGTAGGCGCCAGAGCATCGGCAATGTCGGGGCCCCAGCCGACCACCTTTTGATACTGGTCATAGTAGAGAACTGTCGGGATCTTTTTGATTTGTCGAGTTAGTCAACTTTGATACAAGTATATGTGCCTAAAGACAGTTCGGAATTTCATACCTTTTGTTTTGTGTATGAACCCGCTCCGGGCCATTCGGTGATGATATCTTCCTTGGCCTCGTTGTTTGTTGCAAAAGCAAAAGCGACACCAGAGAAGGTGGTACCCTGGTAAATGGTAGGTTAGTAGCTGCATGACAGCGAGAAAACGTGGGCGAGGGACGGCCGGCCAGTAATGGCAGCGAATGGAAGCGTTTTGGTTGGTTCTGACAAGGAGGGGTTGCGGTTGGGCTGGGAGGGGACATGGGTGAGTGAGAGTGGGGCGGGGCAGCCCGAATCGAGGGAACATGTCGAGAACCAGGCCCGGCAGACGCCGCGGCGATAAGGGGTATAACGAACACAAATAGGCGCCAGAGCAGTCATTTGTTGCTACGGGCGTTCGAATTGGCGGGAGTAAGGTTTGACTTACAAAATCAATTCCAACAATGAGCTGCGCTTTGCTGCGGCTGGCCCCTTCCACCTCGGCGGTACCGCCTGAGGGAGCAGGCCTGCCGTAAGGACCACCAGGCATTCCAGGTTGTCCTGGTGGCGGGCCAGCATTGGGAGGAGGACCGCCGTATCCACCGCCGGGGGGGCCGCCGTATCCTGGAGGGCCTCCAGCAGGACCACCGGGCTGCATATTCGGGTTTGGAGGAGGGTAGCCCATGACGGGGGCGCCCGTGTTGATGGGGGCAGGGCCGCCAACCATCTGGGAGGGGGGACCTCTTCCAGGAGGCTGCTGGGCGAGGGGACTCGTTCGACCGACAGGCTGACCGCCGGGACCCTGGGGGAACTGGCCTGGTTGTTGACTATAACTCGGGGGACGTGGCCCAGCTCCAGGGTGGTTCATCGCGGGCACGCTCTGTTGCGACGAGACAGAGTGTATTGAGGGAGCAGGTCCGCCGTGAATAGAGGAGCGGAGCACCGAGTGCGGTATTTGAGGGGGCGGGGTTTGGCTGCTGGTCTGGGGCCTGCCGTTGTTGAAAGAATCTGCAGGGGAGCTTGGTTGGATGCTAGAGGCGGACGACTTTCGTTTACCAAACCCGAAGCTCTTGAGACGGGAGTTCATAGAGCTCATAAGGAATTAAGGGAAGGGGGGAGAAAGGAAAAGAGCAACAGAGCGATTGTGTGGGAGGGGGGGAACGGTTAGAAGAAAAGAGGCGGGCGGAGGGGGGAGGAGTGACAGAGTGAGCGAGAGGGAGGGAGGGAGAGGGTGGTGCGGGCTTGGCTGAGCTGGGGAGGTATGGATGTAGCCCGTTGTAATTGCAAGCGGCGGGTAGCCCAGTCGTGCGTGCTGTGGTCGTAGGAACTGCTGGCAAGCTCCAGCAGCAGATTTGGATCAATCCTCCAGCCGCAAGCTGGTATGGATGTACCTAACAAGTCCGTAATCCTTTAGTGGGTACATACAATCTGATCGTTGTACCATGGGGTATATCCGGGGTGTAATGTATGTAAGGGTCAGGCTTGCACTAAACGCTGCTCGCTAGGGTTGAGAGGGGCAGAGCTAAGAGCTGGTGGTAGCGGCGCGAGTGTGGGAGCAGTAAGAAAAGAGGGAGCGTGAGAATTGGTGGAGAGGAGGGAAGGGGATTTTTTTTTAATTGCTGTTGAGGTGGCGGTGGGGGGTAACAGATGGGCAGGCGAAGAGCAATTCTCTCCCTCTTTTTCTCTACGTATGTATATGGCGAAGAAGCCCGTAATTCCTTAAAGTTTGCACACAGGGTCAAGTCCTTCGGTGGCTACTGCGTCTGTCCTTTCGAAATATCAAGCCCCTGGAGCGATCGATGCAGTCCTTCAGAGTCTAGGGATGCGCAGAATGATCTGCCCCGAATGCTTGTCCCGGCCTGATGTAGGTGACTGGTGCACGGATAGGAGCCCCCCGGTAGAGGAATAATATCCAATGCGTCTAGGGATTGATCACGGATGGAGTCGATATCCAATAAAAAAAATTACCAAATTCAATGGTACATGGGAATGATACAAAAATCTAGGAATGGGACGTCTTGAAGTCAATGGCTGAGCTTGATTGCGACTTCAATTGCGTCCCAGATCTAGAAGTGCAAAGTCGAAGGGTGGAAGCATTACCGAAAGTATCACTAGAAACACCACTAGAAGCATCCCTGTAAATTAGATTGCTCAGTATTCATAAAAAGAATAGTGTTTGTTACGGCGGGCCACATATTCTATCGCCGACTTGTACGGCCGTCGCCATGTGGCAGAGCCTTTAGGTTTGAGCTCGGCGTTGGCTGTTGTTGGCCATGGTGTTGTGTGGGATGATTTCACTCACCTGCACCACAGAAATGGGCAAGACAATAGACCAGAGGGAGAAAAAAAAAAGAGGGGGAAAAAAGGTGCGAAGCAGCTGCAAAAAAAAAAAAAAAAAAAAAAAAAAACAGACCGAAAAGTAGACGGATCCGCCGGGTACCTTTGTAGTCCGCTTTTCAATAGCTAGCATTGAGTTCTGGAAAGAACTCCCCTCAACAACAATCTACAACCTTAGCAGTTAATATGATGGTTGAGGTTTCACGTTTGCGAGACGTTCTTACCAGAATGGCTTATAATGCTTTCCCGAGCTCTCTCATGCCAAACCAGGAAAGCAACAAGGATGGTACATGGTGGGTAGTAGTTTCCTGGTGGGGACATGGCGGTTTCCGCACACGGAACCCAATGGTGTGGACCTAAAGGTGATTGACGAAACTAGCATTTTCCCTCATTCAATCACCTTCTTTCTTCTTCCGCCTTAATCTTTGGAGAGATTTCTTGAATTCTCAACCGGTTGTCAAATCTCCCCCGTCGAGCTGTATGATAGATGGTATCTGTAAGTACCAGTTACCATTCATCCCCAAGTGTATGGCAGCAACACAGACAGGAAAAGAGCCTATCAGCTTCTCGGGTTGGACACCAAGCTGAAGTGTCCTGCAGCCGGGTGGGTAGGAAGGACAAGCGCTAACGCGACCCGTTGGCCGGACACAGGAGATAGATACAGTTTCCCTGCCACTCCGGCTTTGATGAGAGAGCGTAAGGCTGAGAGCGGCCGGTTCCATTAAAAAAAAAAAACTCAGACGCCCCGCCACAAAATTCTCCTTCCGAGCCTTCCAAAACGATGTTCCTCACAGTTGGGTCTCTGAAGGCTGGGGAGGCGTGCCCTAGAGCATTCACCCAAAGGTAGTATCCTTATATAGCATCAAGAAGCACACAACTTTGGCCTCTGGTTGTGTGAGACGGGATGAAAGGGGACGACGTCCACCCCTTTCGCCAAGGGTTTTAACATGGGTTCATCAGCCAATGCTGACACGCGGCAGGCCAACCATGCAATGCGAGCGCACATCCATGTACTGTACATGGTATTGTGGTGTCCATCAGCCATCTCACCATCCGCAAGGAGACTTTCGATTCGACAATTGCCCGAATACGCCAGCCAATTTCCTGTTATTACATGTGCGGAGTGTACCAAAATCCCCAGAAACTGCCCCCTGCTCGCTCGTGGTGTTTCTTATAACCGACCCTGTTGTTTGGTGGGCATTCTCACCTCAACCGACCAACCCTCCAAATATGTAGTTGCTGACTTTCCTATCTACTACGACGCCTCATGTCCAAGCGCGGTGGGTGTTCATGTCAGTTATTATCATGTTGGTCATAGATGAAGAGACATCCGATTCAGGGAACTATTCTCTACTTGACACTAAAGCCTCGAAGTGACCGGGTAACTGCTGAAATCAAGCAGCTTGAATTACGATGCAGGGTGAAAAAGCCATATTTGTGTAACGCGACTCCTTTCAAGGACCTAGCCACACTGGGTCGCTATGCCGTGAACCCCAATCAATCCGTCTGGGGCAACAACAATAAGGGCCGCCATCCTAACCGCTTATTGAATATCACGCCCCGACAGCTGCATGCGTAGGACCTCCAGTACCCCGCCGTAGGACTTCTTGCTCTCTTGTCCTTCGTTTTCTTGGCGTGCTCCAAAGCTCCAACCCCCCAAGCCGTCCTACCGCCTTTTCTCTAGCGCCAAGGACGTTTGTAAGGCGATGAGGCTGAGTCCTGCTGAGCCTCGTTCACTGTCTGTTGGCATTGCGCGATAGCCTGAGAACGCAGACACTTGTACGCATTTGGTAGCGTTTGTCGGTGGTGTTCCTTCCAGAAGAGTACCAGGATGGGAATTCTCTGCCACAGCAGCGTCAAAGCCACACGGCAAGAAGAATCCGATAACAATCTTGTAGCCAAGCGAAGCAGCATTCCAGTGCCATTAGGCGCCCCTCTCTCGACGTCATGCCTGGGCCTTTCCCAAGCATGCGGGGCGTCAAAAGGTGCCCCCACTGCAGGCCCCACTCGCACTCCATACTGTATGGTGTATCTTACAGGCTGATCACGAGTTTGAAGTATACCCTTTCGACTCTTTTCGGAAATGGCCAGCCTTGTCAAGTCTTGTCACGACCACCAAGTGGTACAGCTTTTCGTTGACGGTTTAACACCCTAGTTACTTCGACACGGTACTAGGAAATTTCGAGCGCGATGACAACAGAAGACTTTGGAAAGACACTCTGTTTCTTGCAAGACATGGCGATTGCCGAACAACATCCAAGACTGCGGCTAAGGGCATGTTTGCTGCAATAGCCCAGGTGAATAATAAGAAGCATCCATGCTACCATTTCATTCCAACGAAGTTTAGCCAAAGCTCGGCTCCACCTCCCTCTCAGCCATCAGATGTCTCTTGGACTCCGGCACCAGCCAGTCAGGCAGATTGGACGGCACCAATGTCGAGACTAGTTGATCCGTTTCGAGTTCGCTTTCTTCCACCTGGTTCGTTTCCATTCGCTCGCCTTCAGGTGCACTCAACTCCACCGCAGGATCGAGAGTTTTCCCTGAATCATCACTGGGACTTAGAACTATATCGACAAGCTTCAAGGCGACGCAGAACTCCTCAAAATCTAGGTATCCATCATTGTCAAGGTCTGCAAGATCCCAAATCTTCTCGAGAGTATCATCCGCCAGTCCAGAGGTTCTCAGAGCCTGAGCGACTGTTGCTCCGGGCAACATCGCAAAGGCTATTTGTCTACCCGAAGTGGGGGATGCGGATGGGGGTGGAGGTTCGGGGAGGGAGAAAGATGTCTCTGGGAATGGCCCGGAAGAAGCTTGGTACGATAAATGGGCTAATTCGCAAAATATTGACCAGTAGGTGTCAATCTCTTCGCGAGTCAATTGTGAAGGTGTAGAGGGTGTAGGCCGTGGAAAATTCATGATGGAAAAGTTTGATAATTCTATGGGG
This sequence comes from Zalerion maritima, assembly GCA_022664585.2. Taxonomy (NCBI): domain Eukaryota; kingdom Fungi; phylum Ascomycota; class Sordariomycetes; order Lulworthiales; family Lulworthiaceae; genus Zalerion; species Zalerion maritima. The sequence continues at coordinate 16,242 of JAKWBI020000437.1, forward strand.
CTCGGGCTGGCCGAGGAAGACTCTAGAGGGATGTCGAATATCTCTGCGGCGATCGATCGTCTTCCTGCTCTAGCGGTCAGGAGGACGTCTGCTGGCGTAGGTAAGGTCGATGTCGATGTCGATGGAGCCGAGCCGCCGTTGTTTGAAGGTCCCGGGGATTCCTCTCCCACAGCTGACGTTTCGGCGCTACCGATTGCGGTCAGGATCATTTCCAGAAGAGACTGGGCTTGTTGGGCTTCTGGGCTTTCCTCTAGACATGGGAGGCTGCTAAACGACAAGCTTTCCTCGCATGCTTCATAAGCCTTCACATATTTGCGTAGAAGGGTTCTGTGGACAGCCATAGCGCACCAGAGATACGAGATCGAAACTGCCAGACCTATTTTCTCTGTGGTTGCCGACTCGGTAGAAACTGACGAGAGCACCTCAACTGCCATGTTCCACTCGCCCTGAAGCTGCAGACACAAAACCAGCTGCGTTTTCACCGACACAGCTTGCTCCGGGGTGAGTTCGTAGTGTTTCATATCCGCCGTTCCCCATCTCGAGTCTCCCGAGCGTTCTTGCTTTCCAAAGCCCCGCCATTCCTCATCCCCCGAATAGGCATCAGAGTCTGAACCGGACTCCGAGCCAGACTCCGAGCCGGACTCCGAACCGCCAAGGGCCCTCTTCTCCGGATCCAACACCATCTCCAACGCCGCAGCGGCTTCGGCATACTGGCCCTTCCCGAAATTCTCATGGGCCAGCTTTTCGAACTCCCTTTCTTCCGTCGGGCAAGACTCGCTCTTCCAACCTTCAGGGTCTTTGTAGATGTTGAGAATGTTTTCCCAGTACGCCAGCATCATAGGCCACTTTGTACCCCACCTGCGGACCGCCGCCTCGAACGCACGGTCCTGGAACTCGGCTGCCCGGGTTACGAGCTTGCGGACGCCGGCCGACGGGGATTCCGGAGTATCGTTTTCCGGGTGGCAAGAGATTGATTTCGCGTACGCGAGCCGCATATTGAGACTTTCAATCCGGCTGATGGCGTTCTCCACGGAAGTTTCGTACCGAGGCCTAAGATGGGCCCAAGGATCGGAATTTCTCGCCACGTCTGGAGGGGGCAAGAGCTGATGCAGGTCCGGATTAGCGATCAGGAGAACGTACTGTGCCATCTCGGTGATGTAAAACATCTTGTGGCTGAAGTTGTTGAAGAAGACTTTATGGTATTGTTCTCCCATGGCGTCCAGGGCCGGCTTGCTGGTGTAGCCACCTTCGCGCTCGAGTTTCGAGACTAGGGCGGCGACAAGCTGGAAAGTTTTGTGGCATTCGGCAAAAGAGTGTCGGAATGCGTTCCACAGGTCGTCAGGGACGGAGACCAGGCCTAGCTGTCCCATGGCGGCAGCAGAAGGCTCCCCCGCGGTCTCCTGCTCGGCGCCTTGTTGAAACGACTTGATGCTCCACTCAATCATGTAAAATTGGTTAAGATTGGTGCGGACGTCCACCTCAAACATCGAGAAAGGGTGCCCATGGGGTATCTCCGGTCTCTTCATGCCATCTTCGCCATACTTGATGTCAGCGAGCTTGTTGGATAGGGCTGTGCCATCCCTTACGAGCGGTCGGAGGGCTGCGAGGACGGCGTCCATGGCAGCGTCCTTGGGACAACCGGTGGAAACCAGAAATTCAGAAGCTGAGTGTTGAGTTGACAAACTGCGAACGCCTAGCTAGTTGAATGGACGAACTTATCCAGTGCGGATTAAAAAAGGTGCATGCTATGTACGTTGTTTCCGGATAAGAAGCGATCCGGAAAACTGGTGGATTTATGAAGAAGCTGAAATGCTGGCACCTAAACGAGTGGTGGCTGAGCTCAAGTTAACGAGTGCTGCCAAGACAGCCACCTAGCGGTAATGGTGGTGGGATATGCCCTTGGCTCAGACATGCAAGCCAATCACTTACCTGAAAATAATCAGCTTGATATTTATCAGGAACCCAAAGTCCTGCCGAGGCACTACTCGAGTTGGCTTTCCAGAGAGTTGCCTTCTTGGCAGGCCATTATATTGTCCTATATTTTATAAACTAGGGTTGGAACACCATCCACCAGATATGGGGAGCAAAAAGACACTAGTCGGTCTCACGCAGATGGCCGCGTAGACCTTTTCCCACCGCATTCAGCTAGATGGAAATTCGAGCCTAGCGACAAAGACTCACTGGTTTGCTCAAGAGGGAGACTACTTAGATAAGTAAGCGATCACGCCGGGAACTGAAGACAATGGAAATACTAGTGAGTGCTTGTCGGGATATTTACAAATCTGTTCTTGGTTAAGATATTGTTGCCCGTAGGTAAATCCTAGGAGGAGGAGGAATCACCAGTCTTATACACTCCCCCAACAATTGGTAACAGAAAACTATACTAGCTGCCTAGAGCTACCTGGAATATCAGCAAGCGCCACTACGAAACCAAGCTTTCTCTCGTAGCTAATAGAGGTAACTGTTATTTTATACGTAGATTCATCGTTCCAAGTAGCACCGCTGCTCGCTATAAATACGAACTAGCTTCCCGTTTCCGAAGTACCGCATTCAGCTGCGCTGGGAAGCATTGTTCCCTCGGTCCATAGAGAAGCCACGCTGTGTGTGTTACAAAGCAAGGCCTCGCCAGTATAATTCATGATAAGATCAAAATGACTTGAATGTTTCCACTTCCATGTGAGTCGGTCATTGCTTGGCTCAGAACGCAGCACTATGTAGGCATGTACTCTCACAGATGCGGAAAGTTGACGGTATATGAATAGGAATATAACGGGGACTGGGACATAGCAAGTTGGCCTTTCTGTTTCTTGTCGCCATTACAAAATAGAACCGCTTTGATAGCTCTTTGCCCGATTCGTATTCGAAATACTCAAGGGTACGAGCATGGAAGATATTAGGTAAGATTATGTAAGAATAGTGGGGGTGCAACATTCGCTTGGTTTCAGTCATGTGCTCCGTGATTTAATGGTTATTCAACACCTAGTTCCTGACTAAGATTTCAGGCAGAAAGATAATTGTATGGATATCGTTGCACATGTGCTTTGGAAGGGTGGGTTTGTGGCCTTAGAAAATAGGGGGCCAAAGTTAAAGATTCCTCGAAACTTTAATGTGAGCTCCCACATGCAGTTCTTTATTATAGGTTTAATGATAAGGTGCATGAGGTCATGTGAAGAAGCGCTCTGCGGCTGAGAACGTGGCTTAAGCGGCGCCTTTCTGAGGCACAGTTGCCCTTAAAGGCTTTTGATTGGCCGGGCTGCTTCGGTGGACAAGGGTGAGACGACAACAAGGAGACAGCGGCGGTAGTCCAAGCCAAAGCCCGGCTAGCAACGCTGTTGCCTGTGCTGCTGTCATCATCTCTGTCCTACTGTACATACATCCAACAGCCGCTGTACATACCCATCACGAAGCTAGTCGCTACACCAAACACAGCAATTACTGAATATCCATTCACCTTCATTTGATTTTTGCATCGCCTTCTTATCTCCAGAACCAGATCCTACCTTCTTCGCCACTGGAAGACAAGACGAAGCCGAGCTTACAATTGCCGCTACCGCTGCCTGCGTTCTTCGTCCCAGCATTCCGCGGAATCCACCCAATACCCAGTCGACAAACCTACCTCTTTTCCTCGAACAAATATCGCCTGCAAGCCCGATAATTACCTTCCGTCCCTCCAGCATCGGTGTCACCTTCTACCCCCTTAAATAACCCCTGCCAACTTACTGCTCGTCCGTCCGATCAGCTACGATCACCGTACTTCCCGTTTCTCTCAATAGAAGAAACCTCGAAGCGGCTTGAGGAGAGAGGGGCGAGTTGGGATAACGCCCCCCCAGACACTGCGCCGGGACATGCCGGACAATTCAAGCATATCCTATGGAAGCTTTGCTGGAGAATCGAACAACGTCGATATGGCACGAACTAGAAGGTCGCGATCGGGCAAAGATGGAGGAGGCGGCGGCCAGGCGTCCCCGATAAGCAGCATCATCAATTTGCTGAATACTAGTATGTGTGGACCTGCGTTCCCATAGCTCCTGTTTCCTATATAACACCTATAGTATGTGTCGCGTGTCTAACCATTTAGCTAATCGGTCTGTCCTGGTGTGCAGTCATCGGCGCCGGCACTCTTGCAATGCCCTCAGTAATGTCCCACATGGGCATCACCCTCGGCGTCTTCATGATACTATGGTCTGGCCTGACTTCTTCATTCGGCCTGTACCTTCAGGCGCGGTGCGCACGGTACCTCGATCGGGGAACATCGTCTTTCTTCGCCCTGTCGCAGCTGACCTACCCCAACGCCGCCATCGTTTTCGACACGGCGATAGCCGTGAAGTGCTTCGGTGTGGGCGTCTCGTACATGATTATCATTGGCGACCTGATGCCGGGGGTCATGAAGGGTCTTTTGGGGGATGATACCGTCGAGACGATTCCATTTTTGCTGGATCGAAACTTCTGGGTTACTGCGTTCATGCTGGTTATTATCCCACTGGCTTTTTTGAGGAGGCTCGACTCGCTCAAGTATACCAGCGTGATTGCGCTGGTGTCGATTGGATACCTCATCATTCTTGTGGTGTACCACTTCGCTGCGGACACTATCCAGGAAAGGGGCGAGGTCAATGTGATCGAGTGGCAGGGACCTGTTGCTATGCTGAGCACCTTGCCAATTGTGATTTTTGCCTACACTTGTCATCAAAACGTAAGTTTTCCCCTACAACTCTTGAAAATTCAAGAGCTAAAGCTAATACATCATAGATGTTCTCTATTCTGAACGAGATTAAAGACAACTCCCCCGCTAGCATCGTGGGAGTCATCGGTGGAAGCATTGGCTCGGCCGCGTCGGTTTATATCCTCGTGGCAATTACTGGCTATCTAACGTTCGGGAACGATGTAGTGGGCAATATCATCCAGATGTGTAAGCTGCGCATGCTTTGCACCACGTGGTTTTGTACTCCGAGCTAACCAGATGCATACAGACCACTCCTCTGTCGCGTCTACTATCGGCAAAGCAGCTATTGTCGTCCTCGTTACGTTCTCTATTCCCTTGCAAATCCACCCCTGCCGCGCCTCCCTCGATGCAGTCCTCAAGTGGCGTCCCAAAGGCTCTCGCAATGGCCATGGCAGTCGTGCCGACTCTCCGTCTGGCGGTGGTCGTCCCCTCCTTCCCTCGAATACTAGCGCCGCATCAGTAGATAGCCACGGTTCCCCCGTCTCGCACATTTCAGACGTTCGATTTGCCATCCTAACTACTCTCATCATCGTCGCTTCGTATATGACCTCCCTCTCTGTAAGCTCACTTGATCGTGTCCTCGCGTACGTTGGCTCCACGGGATCGACGAGCATTAGCTTCATTCTCCCGGGACTTTTCTTCTACAAGATTTCGGACCCAGAGGACATTCATCACCAACGGCTTACTAAGGAAGATGATGACGCGGATGCTATGTCTGCAGATGACGACAACGGTGGTGCTGGAGATGACTCGGTGGCAGGGTCGGCGATGCTGGCTTCTATCACGAGCTTGCAGTCTGGCATGAGCGGCGCTGGTGGAAGTGGAAGTGGAGGAGTGCGCAACTTCTTTACCAGGTGGAGAAGGAGGTTCAGATGGGATCTAGAGCACTTGGAGCATGGATTCCTGAGAAAGATGGCTTTGGCACTTGCGATTTACGGCATGGTGGTTATGGCAGTGTGCTTAGCTATGAATACTTTCTTCATCGTGGCGCATTAAAGAACATGGGGAAGCAGATACGGCAGCAAAGCTTCAAATGAGGGCATATATACAGGGATAAGGAGACGGCGGATCATGTGTATGGCAGTCGATGGGCGGGGCTTGATACCAATGTAGAGAAGGAAGAGCTCGGCCAGGTGCCTACACGAGTATCTGGTGGGCCATTGGCGGCTGGACGACAAGCAAGCAACACACTATACTGGGCGTTCCGGAGGAGCCAGGATCAAGTCAACTCTTTCGGGCGAAGTTTCAAATTTTGGTTTGTTTTTTGGATCACGTTGGGATGGAAGGCTATATCCTCCTTTATCATGTCTCATTTCATCGATCTCGTTCCTATTACCGGCCATTGATTCCTTCTCGTCTAGTCATCCATCATTGCAGGAGGGCATTACTATGGCGTTATTCGGTCTTCCACTTTTCTCCTTCTTCTTCCTTTGCCCCTTCTTGTGTTGAATATTGTCTGACGCTGGTCAGCAGTTGGGAAGCATCCATCATATCTAGTCTAGTTCTGTGATTTTGGAGTGAAAATACCGATGCCGTAACAGCAGCGGCGGCGGCGGCTTGTGGCGATGGATGAGCAGTTTTGTATATAGTGGTAGACCTTCAGTTAGATTTTGATGAAGCGTACATGTTTGGAACCGCTATTGGGAGTATGTGACGATACCATTTTCTAGCTGGTACTTCGACGTGGTGGATGGTTCCCTCGCCCAACAATTTCTTCGCTGACTAAGCTGGCTAGAGCGTAGGTCTCCACCAAGACGCCTCTGATGGAACCGCCGTCAATCAACACCTCTCCCCCCCTTCAAGTTGCAGATTCACACCGCAATACCGTAGTGGCGTCAAAAATAGGAAAACCAACGAGCCCTGGTTGGTGCCATCGCACACACAATTGACTCCGGAGGGACTTCACTGACGGCCCAGTAATCAAGGGAACCAAGAGGCCATAACACCGCCCTTGCAGCTCAGGAGGCATTGCTCTCGTCCTTCCACTCTGCCGACAGGATGGACAGCAAACTGGAAGCGACGCTCGACGAGACCACCCTCTCGACCATTTCCCTTCTCGAGGCTCGTCTGTTGCGGATTGAGCATTTGCTATACGGGCCCACCAAGGTGAAAAAGTCGGGCGGTGAGTCTACCACGGCTGTGCTGGCCGATCTGGAGCATCGCTTTGCGACCCTACTCCGCAATGTGCGTATCTACGCCGACCTACTTAAAATTTGTGCGTATGAGGTGTCTCTTGGTTAATACCTATTTTTCTATCCTATACTGATTATACCCGACAGACCGCTCCCAGCCGGCCCTCTTCCACCCGGACCCAATATCACCAGCGGTATCCCTAGATGCCCCCGAGCTACGGGCCACAGTCCTAGCCTCCTCGTCGCTATTCGCGGCCACCTCCTCTAGCTTGACTGCCGTTTTCGATGCCCCAGTGCCGGACCCTAGGCTGTCCGCGGACCTCGCCGCCTTAGCCCCACGAATGAAGGGAATTGAAGCTATCCAGATGGCCCAGGCTGCAGATATTGCAGCCCTTAGGTCGCGGAGTGAGGCCGTTATTAGGAAATGGTACGAGCAAGGAATTGTCGGAAACAGCGAGTTTATTAGTAATACGGAACGAAAAGTCGTGAAGGTTGAGCAATTTGTTAGAAGGAAAGAAAGAGAAGCCGAAGAAGACGATTGAGTATTAATAATAATGACGAATTATTCGCTTTCTAAAATCATTGAGCCCGTGAGGGATTACTAAGAGTTACAGGGGGGAACTGGCTCAAAAGTCGAAAACTGTGGAGTTGTTCCTAATTAGGCGAAAAACAATACCACGAGATTTTACATTTATATTTACTATAATTATTAAATAAAATAGCTTCTTCTGATTATTTTATAATATTCAAAAACCCTTATCAGTAACTTTAAAAAAGAGCTATAAGCTTATCAGTAAATTGAAAAAGCTTTTAATATAGTTTTAATGTGGTTTTTCTTATATAATTTAAACACCATACGCCTAATAATAAAACGTCTATGCATTTGCGTTTTTATAAATATATACCTGCCCGCATTTACCGTAATAGATGAAATAAAAGTAAATGGAGTTTATAAAAATATTTATTAAAGGCTTCGCTATATAAACCAGATTTTAATTTATTTTTACGATTTTATTTGCGTCTTTTACTTAATTTCTAAAATCTATTATAAATGGAATCGTAAGGCGGGAAAAGAATAAGGGGCGTGCTGATCATATGCCCAACCATATTAATATATGGCTTTTAGCAAATGCGCTTTGGGCCGCATCGGCCCGAATAAATTAAATAAAATTAAATAAAAATGGGCAAAATAATATTTAAAACCTTTCCCTTTTACTGCAGCCTTTATTATACTTTTACGATTGTATTTGCGTTTTTTGCTTGCTTTTTAAAATCTACTGTGGAGGGAATCGTCAGGCGGGAAAAAAATAAGGGGTGTTTTGATTATATGCTCAACCATGTTAGTATACCGCTTTTGGCAAATGCACTCCAGACCGCATCGGCCCGAATAAATTAAATAAAATTAAATAAAAATCGGCAAAATACTGTTTAAATAATTATCTTTCGATCGCAGCTTGTATTTAACTTTTACCATTTTCTTTACATTTCTTGTTTCATTTTGCAAATTTACTATGAACGGAATCGTGCGGCGGGAAAAGAATCAGCGGCGGCTAATCATGTGATTTACTATTTAACGTGCGCAGGTGTATAAAAAAGAATATACTTGCCCGTATCCACCATAATAATATAAATAAATATAAATAGAAATCGTCAAAATAGTATTTAAATAATTGCGTTTCCATTATAACTTTAATTATATTTTTACCATTTTATTTGCGTTCCTTGCTTAACTTTGAAAATTTACTAGGAACGGAATCGTGCGGCGGGAAAAAAATCAGCGGGGGCTAATCATATGCCTAACTACATTATTATATGGTTTTGGTAAATGCATACGTGCTATACGCACCAGGCCACATCCGCCTAAATAAAATGAATAAATACAAATTAAATATATAAAATACTATTTAAAGTCTGACCTGTTAATTATAGTTCTTATTATATTTTTACCATTTTATTTGCGTTTTTTACTTTATTTGAAAATTTACTACGGACGGAGTTATAAGGATGAAAAAAGATTAGGCGCCGGCTAATTATATGCCCGACCACATTATTATATAGCTTTTTGCAAATGCACACCTGTTATACGAACCAGGCCGCATTAGCCTGAATAAAATAAACAGAAATTAATGGAAACCTGATAAATACTATTTAAAGCCTGGCCGTCCCATTACACTTCTTATTATACTTTTACCGTTTCATTTGCGCTTGTTACCTTATTTTTAAAATTTACTATAAACGAAATCGTACGGGGAAAAAAATCGGGGTCGGGTTAATTATATGATTAACCATATTATTATATGTCGTTTGGTAAATGTATACTTACCATACGCACCAGGCAATATCTGCCTAAATAAAATAATTAAAAATAAATAACTATATATTGAATGGTATTTAAATAATTATCTTTCGATCGGAACTTTTATTTTATTTTTACCATTTTATTTGCGGTTCATATTTTATTTTTGAAATATATTATAAATGGAATCGTGAAGCGGGAAAGAAAATCAGGGGCGGCCTAATTATATGCCTAACCATATTATTATATGGCTTTCAATAAATTCACACTTGCCCGCATCGGCCTGAATAAAATAAAACAAAATAAATAAAATTTATAAAATGATTGTCTTATATTTTGGCTTTTTTTATTCTATTTATTCTATTTTTCGCATTTTATTTCAGCATTATATTATAATTGGGAATGCGTAGTGAGCGTAAGCGAGCGAAGTATTCGCTTTCTAAAATCATTGAGCCTGTGAGGGATTACTAAGAGTTACAGGGGGGAATTGACTCAAAGGTCGAAAACTGTGGAGTCTTTCCTAATTAGATAAAAGTCAACCTTCTAAGATAAATCCAAATACTTCCTTTAAATAAAAAGAAAGCCTTGATTTTTAGAAATAATATAATAAAATAAAAAACCCTTATCTCTAATAAGAATAAAAAATTATGGCCTTATCAGTTAATTGTTAAGGGACCTGAGAATTCTTGGCATATATCATTGGGCCAATAATAATCGGTCTGTGCGTACCCCCAAGCGTGGATACATTGGAGGCCGCATCCGCCTTAATAAAATAAATAAAAATAAATAAAAATCGGCAAAGTGGTATTTATAGTATTACCTTCCCATGGCAGCTCTTTTTATATTTCTACGATTTTACTTGCATTATATATATTATTTATAAAATTTACTGCGGATGGAATATTAAGCGGCGAAAAAATCAGAGGCGGGCTGATCATGTGACCATCGATTGTGTTGCACAGTATATAGGCAGTAATAAAGCTGGCCGCATCCGCCTAAATAAAATACTTAAAAATAAATAAAAATCATAACAATAATATTTATAACATTGCCTTTTTATGGCAGCTTTTCTTATATTTTTACGATTTTATTTGCATTATATATATTGTAGCGGTGCCGGAGGTATTCCCCGCTGCATTTATACCAAAGACCGGCGCCCGGCGCAATTATTTAAATAATTAATTTAAAGCCTTAAAATAATCCTGTACAGGATTATATAAAAAGCTAAAAGGACCCCCGGGATTTATGGGACTTTTAAAAGCGCAATAAACCATGGCGGTAAAAACTTAATTATAAAAATACAATTATTATTTACTATATTATATTTTCCCCTAAATTTTATATTATTATGTAGGAATAATCCTGTACAGCATTATTTTATATTTTCTGGAGCATTGCCACTTTTAAACAGGTAATTAAAGGTTTAATTAAACTAAACAGCTTGGTTTTATACACCGACCATGCAGCGAGGTTATCAGACCTACTCCGCGTTACAATATTGAATATAATTACACTTAAAATGTAAAAAATAAATAATACCTTATTTTATAAACTAATACTGTAACGGTGCCGGAGGTATCCCCCGCTATATTTATACCAAAAACCGGCGCCCGGCATAATAGCTTAAATAATTAATTTAAAGCTTTAAAATAATCCTGTACAGGATTATATAAAAAGCCAAAAGGACCCCCGGGACTTATAGAACTTCTGGGAGGGTAATAAACCATGGCGGCAAAAACTTAATTATGGAAATACAACTATTATTTAATATATTATATTTTCCCCTAAATATTATATTATCGTTTAAAAATAATCCTGTACAGAACTATTTTATATTTTATAAAGCGTTACCACTCCTAAATAGGCAACTGGAGGTTTAAATAAACCAAACAGGTTGGTTTTAGACACCGACCATGCAGCAAGGTTATCAAACCTGCTCCCCGCTACAATACCGAACTAACCGCGGTTGATTAAAAAAGCCTAGGAGTATTTTATTATATTAATTATAATAATAATAGGTAAAAGTATTGGTAATTCGGTAAATATAAGCCTTATAAGGCTTTGAACGCTTAATTTTAATACAAATATCCTATTTCGATTAATTTAAAACCATAGCGACCGCACACCGGGAGAACATTATTTACCCTAATAATTTCTTTTTAATAAAACTTATCTAAAGGGCCGGAGTTTTTTATTATTCGTAAAGGATTAATAATACGTCAGGGGTATAAAAACGGGAAATATTATATATTTTAATAATAATAAAAATATAAATAATAACGCTTTTATAAACCGCCGGCTTTATAATACCGCTATTACGGGGAGGGGAATAATGCGGCGCCGGAAAGGCCGGCCCGGAATCGCCGCAATTAAAAATAAAAGGATTAACGGTTCAAAATATTGTATAAATTATTAACCACCGCCTACATAATTGGCTCATAGGAAAAAGAGACTATAAAGACTTATTAATAAAAATTTCGACGAAATTTGACCAAGAAAATTTTAAATAATAATAGGTTAATGCTTAAAGCCTATAATGCCGCCGTTTAAAACGTAAAACACTTATAAAGGGCTCGGCGCTTATATAAGCTCGCATGCAGGTAATAAAAGGAAAGGGGGGGGGGGTAATTTACCATTATGATTATGGTAAAAAAATAAAAGAAATATGATAGGCGGCCGAAAAGCGGCCCTTATAATGATTATATGTAATAATCGTAATAAGCGCTTTATATAAACGGAATAATGGAATATATTTAAATTATAAACTGTAATATATACTCATATTATAAGGGAACGAGCTCGCGGCGCTACCACCAGGCAGAGGGGCGGGTAAAAGGAGGAATATATTATAGGCCTGTCTATATTATAATATATATATATAACGGATCCATCGCGAAACCGATATATATAAAAGGCGTTTTATAAATCACTTCCCCTTCGCTCGTCCTTCCTCCCCTTTTTCCCTTTTTCCTTTACATAAATCGAATATACATATTATTATGGCACTTATTGTCGCTCCTCGACGTGACCTCAGCCCTTCATATAAGGGGGTAATTCGGCGGAATTGTTAATCGATCTTAAAAAAGGTATATTATAATTCGGAGGAATTAATTAAACTTTTAATTATTAAATATAAGAGGTTAAATTACGTTATTTATACAAGTGGTATAATAAGGTTAACTAATGGTTATATATTATTATTATATAATAAAAGGACGTATGAGAAAGCTATTTATGGTATTATTATTACCCCTATTACGCCGTACATATTTATAAGTCATATATATAAATATACCTATTATGTATTAAATACGCGATAACGTATCTGATGCGCTATAACGTACTTAATACGCGATAGTGAATTTAGTACACACTGGCGCAGTTAATACGCAATGGCGCAGTTAATACACAATAGTGGCGTATTAAACACGCAGTGGCGTATCTAACAAAAACCGGTGCCTAAATATCTTACAAAGACCGCGGAAGACGGACACGGCAGATGAAAAGCTAGGCATCACGGTCGGGGCAGCACCAACCGCGGGCTGGAGATGATTGGGGGTTCCAGTAGATATGCAGGGCGGGGGCGGGGGGGGGGATTCTTATGCCTTACGCTTTATGCTCCCAAAACCAGGCCATCTAACCTCAAAAGGGAGAGGCACTGCTTGTCCAATCTTTTCATGTAGGCATATTGGACTATTGAACAGAAGAAGCCCCGATATCCGAAAAACTTTCATTTCCCGAGATTTGAAATTTCCAACCGCTTGGATCTGATACCCCAGGCTGGCATTTTGAACTTGATCGGCGGGTAGGAAGCTAACTTCGAGCTTGAGCCCCAAATCTACTGGCATCAACGGTTTCCGAGGACAGGGCAGTTTTGTAGCCCACACCAGAAAAGCTTGGTAATTATTGTTTCCAGATGTGGACAGCGGCGTGCACGGACGCACGGACTTCACAGATCTTCCTTTTTCTTTTCTTCTTCTTGTCTTTTTCTCATGGCATGAATATTAGATACTAATCGGTGCTGATGAGGGTAGTAGGGGTCGGGATCGGGATCGGGGTCGGGGTGTAGACAGAGACAGTCTAGAAAGTGAGCACTGAAAAGCGCTACGGGGCTAATCAAATTTTGAAATGCTGTCGGATATTCCACAGAAGCACAACATAAAACACCGCACGGGACATTCCCAGGGGCTGAATGTTTTTTGACGGCGGAAGAAGAAGAAGAAGAGGGGACTGTCGTTAATGCATATCCAGTCCCTGCCAAGACACTGCAAGCGTAAAACTTTGTTTCTTTCCGTTGTGTGGAGCTTGACGTGGGTGCCTGGCAGTAGCGTGTATCGCTCGGGACATGGTGGGGCAGTGTGTGTGTGTGTGGTGTGGATGATAATGGATGGCCAAATCGATTGGCGACACAAAACATCAATCCTGTACATAAATGCAAACATCTACATAGCCGCCACGATTTCAAGAGCTTGGCGACTGCCGACATTGTCCACTGCGCTGGACGTACGAGATAGTGCAGTGTATTGGCACGGTGAGAAAAATGCCGATGTTTTTGGAGACTTTTTGAACCTTTCTCTCCTTGCTACTGGCTGCCTTGTGGCGCGCCGTGCGTCTAGTGTGCTGCAAGAATCGGGATGCGGGGCTCATCAATTCAGCTGTGACTCTCCGCCGGACTAGTCCCCTTTGAGCCTCCAACGAAGTGGCAGTATTCACCATGTCACTTGCCTGACACTCTGCCAGTGCTAGCCGGCTGTCTCTGCTCGACCTGAAAATACGGAGTTTCTCAGGGCTGTGGAACGTTGGCAGGAGGTTGGGCCGGTTTCCCTTTAAACTTCCCGAACTGTGCCCTTTTAAAGGTCCGTGTGTAAGCACGCACATACACCAACCAAATAGACCTTGAGAAGGGACCGGCCGTTCTGCGGCGCGATCTCTGTCACAAAACCTCGAACCCACAAAACTGTGTCCTTTTGACGTTTTGAGACGTATCCAGGTACTATCGTGACGATGATACAGATGCACATACCGATGCACGCGCTTGAGACGAATGCGAGAAGGCAAAAATGCAAGAAGACCCAAAAACCCAAGGCCTCAAGAGTTTGAATCTTACTAAACAAGATTTCTCTCCCCCAGCTGTTGTTACACACTCCCCCCTCGACTGGGGACGGCCGAGCAAAGGAAAGAATGAGGGCTCCTGTCCAGGGACGGGCAGATGGCTTTTGCTCTGTGCAGTGTGAAACCCCCTGTCTTGTCCCGTCGTCTCCCAACCCCGGACGATTTTCCATCCCTGCATGTTGTGCTGTCTCTCTCGACTTGTACTCTGTACTCTCTGACAAACTTTAAAACACTGTGAATGGAGAAAAAACACACATATTAGCCTATCACGTCGCGTTAACTAGAGATAGTACCCCTGATTCAGCACACCTGAGTTTGAGGGTAGCACAACATTGATTTTTCTACAGAAGGAGGCAACGGATGGAGGACGAGTGGCTTTGTTCAAAGTTTCTTTCCGTCCCGCGACTAATTCTTTTCATTAATATCGGGAGGAGGCCGAGGGGACAGCTCGCTGTCCATCAATCTATCTATTGTTCTCTCACTTATCTACAGATACGGACGGATACAATGGGATTTTTGGAGTATGAGAGCGGCGTCATGCATGTCTACACACATCCGAGCTGATATGCATACACACATACAGATTACGGACTACCCCGTAGCCATAAGCAGTTGGATGGACAGATGACTACCCGGCGCGCTGGGGATTTTGTCGAAAAATCTGTTGATGCTTACTCCTGTTTCCCACAGCCTGCAGGCGGCGGTGGTTCAGTGGTAGGTAATGGGGACGGTGGTGAACTGTGGCACCACCACGGGATAAAAGTGTCAAAAAGGACGTTCAGGTAAGGGGAAGGAAAACTAGTCTTTCCGTGTATGCAACCAGGACCGGCTGATTTCCTTGACCCGAGCGGCATCGTATCTGATCATCGATCCTGGATAGGTGGGATAAAGGTTTGAACATTACAGGCCCCCCCACCAGAGATAGATCAATGTTTTAAAGAGAATATCATCAGCTAGCAAGTAATAGGTGCACAGAGCTGTATGGAAGTTACCGGCTGAGGCAAAAATATTGGCTTACGCCAGCGGCCAAAGGTCTAGGGCTGGGGCTTGTTTAATAGGCTTGGAGGTACTCTATATTCGACGTCAGGAGATGCACCTGACGGGCTGTCCCTATCAAAGCACTGGATGTAATGGATCTGGCTGCAAACCCGAGCCCGGAGGGGGTATCCTTGGGACATATTGGGGTGACACGGGCCGGCACTTGACTGACACCTGACTGACACCTGGCTGGAAGGCGCATAGAGCGAGAAGGTGTGTTCCCGGCTCGATATGCAAGGAGACAAAGACCGAGTAGGGAAAAAAAAGGGCCCTCAACTCTCCACCCCGTTCCGTTCGCTGGCTACCACGATGCACCGAGAGAAGCAGCACATTGCATAGCCCCCCCCTTGGACAATCGACTCGGCCTTGCCCAATCATACTTCGACCGCCCACCCACAACACACCCACGTCAAGGGCCCCCCCCTTGCCAACACTTATTGATTCCCACCTGTTTCTTTTTATCCATCCTGTTTCCCCTCTTTCGAGTCCTTTTCCAGCCATTCCCACCTCCTTCGTTTTCTCTTTTTTCCCTTCTTGATGCTCTCACGAACGACCACAGTCGGAGAAACACCCAACCGACCCCTACGAAATTAGCTACGATAGTCCTGCGACGAACAGAAAAAGTCCCCCATCTCTGAGTAACGGATACGATATACGATATACCTATTACAGCACAGTACAGTGCAGACACAAATCCACTCCCGAAGAAAAGAAGTGGATTACGGCTTACGCGTTACCACACCTTGCGCTCTTCTTCAAACAACCCCAGCAAGACGCCCGCACATTTATGCACAAGCAGTGTATAACACCAGCACAACTTGAGCGCAAAGCCAGTCAAACCCGTAATTAATTTCCTCCTGCCTGCACTCTCCGCCAGCCCACAAGCAGGTCCAGCCAGTACCAGCGTGTTCGATCGGCACCCTGGACCCGACAAAGACGACCTGCTTCTCGCTCCCCCTTCTTTTCCAATCTCCCTCTTCCTCCTACACCACTCACGGCTCCCGCCTCCCATCGTCAATCGAGAGAACTCACCACCGCCCCTCTCACAACCCCATAGTCCCCTTGTTGCGGACATCCATTCCTTTTCCAAACATTCCTGTTCTTCTACTTTTTATTCTCTTGATACACTATTTTCGTGTTGTCTCATTCTTCTCATCCTGGATACATTCGACGTGTATTTCCGCCGACCGGCCCTTTTACGACGCTTTTGACCGTCCAAGACAAGGACAAAGGACAAAGGCTCTCCAAGGCTCGCTCCACCGACCCCTAATCGCCCCGATTGTTCTGGCGCTGGACAAAACACCTTTCTTGTAAACGTCAAACGAACAATCATTTTCCTTCCAGCCAGCCATTGAATTGGCTGTTCTTCGGCCACACGATTTTACGATCGAGCTCGGCTGCTTTTCTGCACACGCTTTGCTTCGACGCGCACTACATAGCACACTGCCACGACGACAACGGCCTTTCACTGGACACTTACTTGCCAATCCCGACTCCCAGCTGTACCAAGTCCCAAAAGTCGCCACCTCCACCCCTATTGCGGGCTGGACATTGCAACAACACCTTGTCGCCCTCGTAAAAGGAAATCCCTTTTCTGTCCCAGCCGACCAACAACTTCCATCGACGATCTAACGTCCTTCGCATTTCCCTTATGCCATCCTACGGTTCGCTGCATTCTCCTTCTCTCCGGAAAATGGAAAACTCGAGGATGTACGGCGGCGGCCGCAAGGCCTTCGACATGGGGAACATTCTCGGCGACCCCTTCGCCCTCGCTACCATCTCGATTGCCGCTCTTGGGTGGATTATCGCCTTCATTCCCTCAATTATCGCCCAGGTCGGGGCCACAGCCGATAACAAGTTCCCGCCGTACAACTGGTGGGCCATCGTCCTCGCCCTGTTCCTCATATCTGGTGTTGCTGCTGTGATAGGGTTTGATTCGATTTCAAATTACTCGGTCGCAATTACAGGGTACACTGCTGTCGCCCTCGTCTTGACCACCTCTGCGGTTAACAACCTCATTTACCAGTCTCTACCCGCCCGCGAAGCTGCTGCCTCTGGTCACTTGCTACTTTCCATGGTTTTCGTATGTATACCTCGCTGTACCATCCATGGGCTTTGCGGCTAGTCTGCTGTTTGGCCTAAGACAATTCCTCTTGTGATTGCTAACTCGGAATGCTTTCCTATCAGGCAATTTGGATCCTCTACTTTGGTTCCACCCCCTCCGCCACACCACACGCGTACATCGACTCCTTCGCACTCCAGAAGGATTCCCACCTGAACCGCCAGACCGTGAACTTTGGTGGAGGACGCCCAGAGACATCCACTTCGGTCCAGCCTCCTCAGATGTATACCACTTCTGCTCAGTTGAATGGATTGGAGAACCCCAGCCCTATTGCTGGTGTTAGCCAGCAGCGCAACAGCTTCCTTAACCCTGGGTTCGGATCGCAGAAGCCTGCTGCCCCTGCTCCCGTTCCATCCAATGGCGCACCCAATGGCCCCAATCCTGGACAACCCGAAGGCGAAATAGTACCTCCGACCGAGTATCCTTATCGGGCCAAGGCTATCTACAGCTACGAGGCAAACCCCGACGATGCAAACGAGATCTCCTTCTCTAAGCACGAGATTCTCGAGGTCAGCGACGTCAGTGGCAGGTGGTGGCAAGCAAGGAAAGACGGCGGCGAGACAGGTATTGCACCTAGCAACTACCTCATCCTATTATGAGAGGAAAGCGTCTCGTCGGACCCCTAGAAGGCTCTTATCTGGTATTCAGCTACGATAGGAGGTGGATGGGTTCGTGTCATTGATTTTTCTTGCGTCTCGGGTCCCCTGGCATGGTAACTGGGGGCATCTTTTCTTGCATGGGATGGGAAGGCAGACGGAGTATACAGCCAAACATTTACTTGCAACATTCATGACGATCCGAAAGAGATACCACTTTATCGTTTTTCGACGACTCACCTTGGCTCGCCGTGACCCAACCACGTCCACTTCGTATCTGACGATTACAAACCAAGTGCGCGCAGGAGTGGACTGCGACCAACGGACTCTGCTTCCTCCCACCCCTCACACCCTGCCGCTTGGGATTACCTATTTTTAAACCTATTCTTTGTACCGAAATATGCTGGCTTTAGAGAGGAACACATGCCCATGCAACCGACACATTTGGGGTTTTTTGTGTGATTATGATTTTGGGAGCAATTGCGTTTTTCGTTTTTCAGTTCTCATTTTTCATTACAGGAGTACGGATACACGTCTCTTTATTCACTTGGTTTGTCTAGCAGACTGTGTAGACGGACAGACGGACATGAATGTATTATGTTCAGAGAAACAGTTTCTATACATTCCGGGCGGTGGTCTCAAAAAATCAATACTTTTTTATATTTACGTGTCGGTGTGCCACTTTTGCCTTGCATATTTGCATAAGAAGGAGGCCGTAGTGATAGCTTCGACGGCCGAGAGCCATGCTACAATGTATGGATATGGCGTTTATCAGGCTGGTTGGGCAAAGCTGCTCGATCCGGCGCCACCCATTGGATATCGACCCATTTTGATGAGCTCACTTTGTGCAAAACCGCAAAAATGAAGATCCGATTACAACCTTGTGCACATCCGACCTAGTCAAGGGCATGTTCCAGAACCTGATGGTGAGTGCGCCGGTGAGAAGGCTGGGACGCGTCTGTGGGCTGGGACGGAAGGGGGAGGGGGGTAGCGCAACAAGCCGCAAACGCTGCCGTCCCCCTGGTCTG
Source organism: Zalerion maritima (assembly GCA_022664585.2). Taxonomy (NCBI): domain Eukaryota; kingdom Fungi; phylum Ascomycota; class Sordariomycetes; order Lulworthiales; family Lulworthiaceae; genus Zalerion; species Zalerion maritima. Next base: position 35,286 of record JAKWBI020000437.1, read on the forward strand.
GTGGGCATTTGGTCGTTGTCGTCGAGGAGCCGTTCTCGGACGGGTGCGGGCAGCCCGAGAACACCACCTATGGCCACGGAGAAAGAAGAACCCCAGGCATCCTTGTGCTCCCAACTCTTACCGGCTCGGCGTCTCCAAGCACCGGCTCGTCCTATCGAAAAGCAGTGTGGAGATCGGCGAAAGGGTCTTCCCGCCGGGACACTAATCGCCGAGGTCTATTTTTGGTACGCAGGTTCCCTCGTGTCTTGAGCAGTACTCACTCTGTGCGGCCTTACCCTTAAGCCGCAGCTGGTTGGGCGGAGGAGGCATGGGGGGGAATCTCCCCGAATTGTGAGGCGATTACACTTGCGCATTCCTCTTCCTTCGCCCCGCGCTTGGCTCCAGGAGCCGAGCTTCTGCGTACAAGGCTCTTTATGTTCAGGGGAGAGGTATGTTGTGCTTGGGGGGGCGATAGTCTGATATCCGGTGCTCGGGGCGGCGGGAGTCTCTATGGTGTCGAAGCGTGGCCGGAATCCATGTTTAGCGATGAGATATGTTCTGAGGGGGTGGTTTACGTCGGCCTTGAAGGCAAGAAAGGAAAGATACTGGCGGTGACGAGATATATAGCGACGGAATATCTCCGTATTAGCCATATTAATCCTATTTGTTGCAAAGTCATGGTGACTGCTGGCTATAATTTTATTCGTGGCACGAGATGCTATCGATCGAAGTAAACAGTAATAATACCGGCGTAGTAAAAGGTAAGTCGGGTGGAGTAGAGATACGCCAGAATACTTTGTATGTTGGTCGTTGGTGGAAGGGCACCTGGTGGTAGTATTAGATAGCCGTCGGCTTCCATCCATAAGGATCAGCGACATCGAGTCAGAATATGCACACCCTCTTCTTCAAGTTAGCTTGCTCCCATTTGGACGTTAGAAAACGTAGATATATATAGATATCTAATATATATATATACAGTTGGGTTTCCGAATATTGGCTTGGACACCATCGAAAGCAACGGAATGTCATATACTCTCTGTATCGCGCATCAAATTAAATCATCTTTTGCCTACGGAACTCTGGCCCGTACGACGGCTATCTCCAAGGCAGGCTCGCTCGTCGCAGGTTGTGACGGCTCGAGATCAAGATAATGGTAGGATTAATGAGTGTTAGCTCGGGATCGATCAATTTTCGGCGAGCGGAACAAAACAAGCTGTACTTTGTCGCTTCCCGTGAGATCGACATAAACTTTCCGCATTTTGTTCCCGTTTCTGGGAAAGCTATCCCGGCTGTGGAGCAGCAACGCTCTGTTGATACAGCCTAGTCTCTCACAATCTCGGTCTCCTCCTCCAAGGTACACGCTTTTCCAAGAGCATTCGCGGCCACCGGGCCACCGGGCCGTCCGTTACACACGCAGAAATTACATTTTCTATACACACACACGCCATCAGCTTCAGGCTCGTTGTCATACGGCGCATATTTCGTTGGCGGGTTGGTCGGTTATGGCTCCAGGGCGGTAGGTTTCGTACCATGGCGTCAAGTCGGTGGTATAAGGTTGCCGTGAGGAATTACCAGCTTGCGTAGGCACCTGCGCTTGCCGAGTCGATGCGATAGCATTATACAGCTGAGTCGATGTGGTATTACTCTGGGTTGGAGGGCATGGGATTTGATGGTTGAAGGTCGGACATCTAGGCGGCGGCATCCGGCGTCGACGGGGGATTCTCGGTCATTCTCCCGTACGGGTCACTAATTGGTGTAGTCGTTGGTGCGAGATTATCGGTTCCGTTCCCCCCGTCCGGAGCCGGGTCGGTCGACTGTGGTGGTCGAATGCCCGGTATCGTGTGAAACGAGTTGAAGCCGCTCGGGGGTTGAGAATGAGGGTTGAGGGCCCGGCATCGACGGGGTATTTTCGGTCCCGTTTCCCACCATCGGGCCTTAAATGATGTTTAGCTGTGGGTGGGTCGGCGGCGAGGCTTGAGTGTCATTTTGATCGACCGGTGGAGCGATAGAGCTCGGGTTGGTCGGAGCAAGCGGAGTAGGTTTCGCAAGGGGCGTTGGCGTCGTTACCACCGAAGCGATTGCCTCACCAGCACGCCTTGGTGGCTTGTGTAGCAGCTCGTTTTCGTCGTCTGCAGCTAACAGGGAAGAAAGAGCCCTCGAGCGGTCGTCCTCGCGTCAGTGGCTTGTCTTCAGGGTTCGTTGGGCATTCACTTACGACGGTAGAATCTATCGGCATTCTCTATATCCTCCAATGCCAGTTTACTCTACCGAGGAAATTTAGTATTATACACGGAATTGTGAACATTTTCATGGTTCCAAAACCAATCACTCACGCCGTCACAGTTCAAATCCATCCAAGGTATCGTTGGTACAATTCAGGGCTAAAAATACGAATCGCCAAAAGGTTACGCGCGGAAGATATCCCTCGGGCTTACTGTACTTTAGTTGAAGGGCTTTCTTCAAGTGTTGTCTCCATGTTCCCCTTGAGGTCAGTTGATGGAGAGCAGAACTCGTGGCCTTGTCGCGTGTTTCTTTCTCATTCCTGAGAGTTTAACTCCTGCCGGAGGTCTTCAGAAGACCTATTGTCGAGAGACATGACGGTGCTAAGGGGGCAAGGGTAATATTATAGGACTTTGGGAAGGGGTAAGGTTAGGGGTTTGTGAAAGAAAGTACAGGTAAGTATTAAATACGCAGCGGGCGTAAATAATGAAAGTATTCGTATTTAAAATTATTAAGCTTATAAGGGATTATTAAATTTATAAAGGAGAATAAGCTTAAAAGATAACTGGTATAAAATTTTTAATAATTAAGCTAAAGTTTATCTTGTAAAATAAATCTTAGGGGTGTTTTTATATTAAAAATAGTTGGTTTTTAAATATAAAATATACAAATAAAAAACCCTTATTTTTATTTAAAATATTTTTTATTTATTTTATTAATAAATTTATAATAAATATAAAAAGGCCTTGGTATATATAATTAATGTAATAATATTGGGTTTATTTATTATTAAAAACAAAGCATTAGGCGTTTACTTTTATATAATATTATTATTACTTTTTTGTTTTTTCCTTAATAATAGGTAAATAAAAATATTAATGGGATTTCCTTATTTATAAGCGTATACTTATATAAGGATCTACTTTATTGCATTTTATAAGAATAATAATAACATTCTTTTTTATATTATTTATTATCCTAATATAAGGTGTTTATTCTTTATTAAAACGTGTAATAAAATGCCTATATTTATTTCTTATTTGGTGCCTCTTTTATAAAAACTTCCTTTCGGTTATTTTTAAAAAATCCAGGGATTTTGGATATTTAAATAAGCGGGCGTTTAAAATTAAAATCAATGATATTAATATATTCTAAGTATTAAATATAGGAAAAGGATTATTATATTACCTTAAAATAAGGCGTAAAAAGATTTTCTTTATTTAAATTAATAAAAAAGTAAAATAAAGGTTAAAGATTTAATATATATTATGAAGGGCTAAAGTCACGTTGAGGAGCGACGATAAGTGCCATAATAATATGTATATTCGATTTACGGAAAGGGAGGAAAAGGGAGGGTGGAAGGGAAGTAAGAAAGAGGAAAATGGTTTATAGGGAACGTCTTATACGTATCGGTCTCGTAATTAACCCGCGGCGTATATATATCGTAATATAAATAGGCCTATAATATCATTCCTCTTTTTACCCGCCCCGTTTTATAACGGTGACGCCACGGGTACTTTTTTTATAATATGGTTATATACCGGGACCCGTAACTTAAATTTATTCTATCCTTCCATTTGCGTAAAATACTGGCTACGAATACTATATATAATTATTATAAGGGCCGTTTTTCGGCCGCCTATTGCCCTCTCCCTATCCTTTATTATAATAATAACCGTACATTACCCCCCCCCTAATTCCCCTCCCTTTTCTTTTATTACCTCCCTAGGCGCCCCTATAAGCGCCCAACGCCCTTTTAAGTGTTTTACGCCTAAAACGGCGGTAATACGGACTTTAAGTATTAATCTAATATTAATTAAAACCTCCTCGGCCAAATTTTGCCTAAATTTTTAATAATAAATTTCCATAGGTCTTTTTCTGTTTTTAAACCGCTCGATGGGCGATGATTAATAATTGGTATAATATTTCCCAATATTAACCCTCGTACCCTTAATAATAATGGCTCCGCGCCGGTCTTTTTGGCGCCGCGTAATCTTATTATTTATAATGGCGGCGCCGTAAAACCGGCGGTTTATAAAAGTATTATTATTTATACTTTTATTACCGCTAAGATATATGGTATTTTCGCCCTTTACACCTATGAAGTATTATTAACCTGTTACGGGTAATATAAGGCCTTAATGATTTATGTTAATTTTACCAAAAAAATAAAAATTACCAGGGTAAACAATTTTCCCCCGGAGTAAAACCGCTACGGTTTTAGGGTTGATTAAGGTAAAATATCATTACCGGAGTTAAATATAATAAGCCTATATTTATTATATTGTTAATAATACCACTTACCGTGATTATAATTAATCCGGTAAAAACTTCCCCCAGCTGTCATAATGGATCGCGGCTAATCCGGTATTAATTTATAAAGCAAAATATTACTTATTTTTCATATTCCAAAGGTAATTATACTTATAATATTATAAATATTAAGGGGGCGTCTATAAAAACTCCCGTAAATAACTCGCCATTAATCCAATTCGCTAATATTTTAATACCCCAAATATTATAGCAGGGAGTAGGTCTGATAACCTCGCTGCATGGTCGGTGTTTAAAACTAAGCTGTTTGATATAATTAAACCTCTAATTACTTATTTAGGAGTGGTAATGCTCCAGAAAATATAAAATAATCCTGTACAGGATTATTCTTAAACGAGAATATGGTATTTAGGGGAAAATATAATATATTAAATAAAAGTTGTATTTTTATAACCAAGTTTTTACCGCCATGGTTTATTGCCCTTTTAAAAGTCCTATAAATCCCGGGGGTCCTTTTGGCTTTTTATATAATCCTGTATAGGATTATTTTAGGGCTTTAAACTAATTATTTAAGTAATTGCGCCGGGCGTAGGTGTTTGGTATAAATACAGCGGGGAATACCTCCGGTCCATTATAATATTAAAATTACCGTTACCGCTTTTATTGTTATTATTAAAATTAAAACCCCTTATAGTAATTCCCCCGTAAATCCGCCCCGTATTCGCCGTATATATACCCCTTTTAATTCCGAATTTAGGCCCGTTATTAATTTAATAATAAAATTATTCGTTATATTAATACGGAGTATTATACCGGTTCGGCGCCGGTTCCCTTTACCGCGCCCGCTATTAGCGTAATACTTACGCCCGGCCAAGCCGCATGATTGATTAAATTTATCGGGAAATTTACTATGATCGGTAAAAAACTATTGGCCCTTTTCCGAGCCCGCATAAATTCCTTTCCCGCTCCAGATCCAACGCGTATTTTTTATTAACCCTCGCCAGCTTCTTACGCCACCCTTCCATTTGATTAATATTATTCTTTTGCATAAAAAAAGGCCGCTGCCCGCCCGCGGCGGGTCCGCTAAATATAATAATAATATTAAATTTCAAATAAATCAAATTATTTAAAAACTCGCGATTGGGATATATTAATTAATTTTATAATCGCGGTATTTATACAGGGCCGCGAGTAATTTATTATATATTACCTTTTCTTTGAGCTTTTCTCTTTTTTTATTTATCACCGGCGCCATATATATTAAGGGTTAAATCCCTTTAAACTTTTACTTTATTTTATTACCAAATTATCGCCTAAGCGTTATATTGTTGTTATTATTTTGAAACATAATTGAACCTATACGGGGCCATTATAAATTACCGCGTGGCCGAAATATTACTAATAATGGTTTAATATTATTATTTTTATAAATTAAAATAATGGTTTTTAAATTAATTTTACCTAACCTTATTATTTTACCAATAACTATGTAATGGCGCCGCAACCCCGATTTTAATTCCGTACTTTAAATATTTCCTCCACTTAATATTCGCTTTTTTTAAATTTATTACCCCAAATCGGTAAGGATTATATATTATCCTGAATATAATGCTGTAATTCTTGGCCTAATATATCACTTTTAGCAATAAGACGATTGATTACTTTTTATACCAAAAAAAAGGCGTGGATTATTCGCATTTATTAATAGCAATACTGCTTTTATTATATTACCAAAAAATATAAACTATATCTTTACCTTAAAACAGTATTTGGTAATATAATTAATAATAGTATTAATATCGCCACAAACGGAAATATCCGTATTTGCCAGCCATGCTAAGGAAATACAACTATTAAATTAGTTAAAACTTTAATCGTTTTTTTACGCTGCAAATACATAAATAACAGGATTTATATTTTTAATAAATATAGGGGAATTATATTAATTCCGGGGGAAATAAAAACGGCATATTTTTTCCCCAGTACGGCGATTTTTCCTAAAGCAATACTCCTGGGAGCATTTATGCATTTGAACTTTATTAATAACCTAGGCCAAGGTTAAAAAAGTTTGATTTTCAGGGCAAAAAGGCTGGCAAAGGACCTTTGGAAAAGCAGGAAGGTCCTATAAATGGCGATTAAATGGATTTATGGCTTCGATATAGCCCCCCCAATAATCTGCAAAGGCTTATCGGGTTTCGGGTATAGATAAATCATTAGGGGGCCTATTGGGAAAAAGTTCGAGCCAAATAAATCCATATAAATGCGGTAATCCACGTAATTGCCATTCATACCTATTAATAATTAGTAAATAA
>JAKWBI020000438.1:0-41785 GCA_022664585.2 Zalerion maritima
ATTAAAAGATTTATTAATATGGTGGTTTTTTACCGAATATTTATTAAGGATTTTATTTATATTACCAAACCTTTATATAAATTTATTCGTATAGGGGTGTAGTTTATTTGGAAAAAAAAATATATAAGGGTAATGGAGATTTTTAAATAAGCCTTAATATTGCCCCTAATTTTGATTAAAATTAATTATTCCCTAAAGGTAGGGCGTATTATTATTAAAATAAATGTATTAGGAACCGGATAGGGAATATAAATCGGTTAAAAGAGGGAAGGAAAGGTTTTAATAGCGAGGTACGAGTCCGGTTATTAAAAAGGAGCCGAGGGAATATACCATTTGGCCAAATTAAAATATAAGGGGGTATTTATGGCCCTAAAGCGATTACGGAATTATTTATACGGTATATATTTTACCCTTAGAATGGACGCGGTTAATATAATATATTAATTTAATAATAATATTATTAATTTACCCGGGGCATTTATTATTAAATGGATCGTATGGATATGGTAATTCGATTTTAATATGGAGTATATATTAAGAAATAAAAACGTTATAATAAACGCGTTATTACGGAAACCTTTAGGGCCCTTAAATAAGGAAAATAATAAACTGGAAAAAAATATTAAAAATTTTATTAATATACAATTATATATGCTTAAGGCTGTATAGGATTAAAAGGATATTAAAATTTTAAAAGGGGAAATATAAAGCGATAAATCCCGAAAAATAGTATATTTTTTTATTATTTTAAAGAGATCGAATAATATTCCATATAAGTTATTTTTCCGTTAAAAAAGGAAGGCTTTAAATTATTTAATTAGGGACCAAAAGCTTTGGCGCAAAACCTCGAGGGGAAAGTTATAATTATAATTAATGGTCGATAATAATTAAACCCGGAAATATATTATTTAAAATAATTATATTTACGGACGGTATAAAGAATAAAATGCTATATTTAGCTTTATTATTTAGCGTTATTATTGGAAAGGATAATAGAAATAAGTGTAGGAAATATTAAAAACCTGCCTAATTTGCCAAAAACGAGACCCTTAAAGGCCTAAAATACCGCTAAAGATTTTTAACCTTATTTTAACCCCTTTTTTTAAGGTTTTGCTCGATATTTTTTGGATATTATTAAGGAAAGGGTATATTTATATTATATAGGCCAAATATAATTTAATAGGATAAATTAAAGAATAATTATTATAAAAAGCCACCGTAAGGTAAATGGCCAGTTTTATTTGGTAGAATATTATTTATAAGTATGGGATATATGGGAAATTAATAATTAATAAAGGACCGGAGAACCGAGGGTTTTTGGATAAATTTATGAAGCGAATAGGCCTAGTTAAGATTATAATATTGGTATATAATTTAGGATTATAAAAAGGGATAAAATACCACCATTTAGGCACCAGGGATATATTATTAAAATTAAGCGGTAATTAGGTTAATACGTACCCAGGGGTATTAATAATATAAAAAGTTATAATAAACCAAATTATAGGATTTTCCCTATACGCATTATTATACGATTAAAAAATGGTTACCCTTATTAAAATGGCGCTTTTTATTTGGAAAATAATTAATTAAAAGGGTAATATATCGTACGCGGATTTTTTGGCGAAAAGGAGCCCGGTAATAAAACGGAAAAAAACGGATTTGGCGAAGGTAGCCCGAATTTTATAGCGGAATAGGGAAACCAGGGCCAAATACGTAGATAAAAAAAATAGCGGGAAAATAAAAAAGGTTTTATTTAAAAAAGGGGATTTAATATTATAATAAATATTAATTATAGGAATTAGGAGTACGGAGAATAAGTAAAACCCTCGATAAATAGGACCTTATATTATTTATAAGTTTTCGAATAAAAAAAAACGGTATAATTTAGGGAACCGTATAAAGGAAGCCCTTTTTTTAAACGTATAATCGGGAATAATAAAATTAAAAAATTTATTTAGGAGAACGGATGGTGGAGTGAGCCGGTAGGAATTAATAATAATACCTGGCAAAAATGGGAACCTTATTTAAAGTGGAATGATAAAATAAAAAAGGGTTATATAGGATTAGATAATAAAAAGGATAATTTAAAAAGCCATATTAGGGATAATATATTAAAATATTTAGGTAAGGATTAATACCAAATGGTAATATTTTATGGTAGCGATTAGGAGAAAAAAAACGATTTAATTAAACGTATTATTATAATATTACGGCCTAAAAAGCCACACGGCGTAGAAAAACTGGAAAACGGAAAATAAAAATCGGGAAAAGTATTAATTTTAAAAGTAATAAAGAAAGTATAATTTTAAATCCCGATAACCGTTATAAAAAAGTTCGGTAATATTCTTTTAATAAAGGAATAAAGTTATATAATATTATAAAACCTTTAAAGGGATTATTATATAAAAAGAAAACCCCCCCCACCTTATATCCTTTCCCTTATATAATATAAGGCCTTAACCAGTTTAAAACCAAATATTATAAAAGGACCTAATAAAAACCATACACCTAAAGCTCCGTTAATAGCCCGAAATATATATACGTATATAAAAAAAGACCCCATCCCCTTATCCAAAAGCCTAAAAGGGAATATCCTTACGTTTTCTTTTTCGCGTTCCTATACCATACCGAATGGCCCTATTTTAAACTATTTATAAGTGGTAATTAAAAGTAGCCTTTTAATTTTAAAAAAAGATCACCCGTTTAAGTTTTATTTTATTTATTTAATTTACGGAAATGGAAGGGCGGGATCCTTATATTAAAGGACTATACGCAAAAGTAAAAATCCCCCCCCCGTGGGAAAACTTAATTTCTTATATTAAAGGACATTATTGGATAATCCTATATAGTATAATTTGTATTTTGGTAATAATAAAAAGGATCGATTACGGGACGAAGAAATTATAATTTATTTTTAAAAAAGTTATAAAAAATACCCCCCCCTTATTTTTTATAAGGACGGAGGCCCTCGTAATAAGCCGGAAATACCGCCTTATTACCACCACCGTTATTTCCCTTAGGGATTTTACTTTAATTACCCCTTTTATTATAAGCCTTAAAAAAGCCAAACCCTTATACCGGTTATATAAAAGGCCTGGTTAAACCAGGAATATTTTTAACCCTTAAATTTAAAATATTTATAATTTCCGAAAAATTAAGGCCGCCGAGGATAATTTTAAAATAATTCTCCCAATGCTTAATATTCTACTCCTTTACCGTATTATTAAATAATTTTTTAATGCGAAATCTTTTATAAGGGGTATAACCATTATAAAAAGGATTAAAGTTTAAAATTAATATATATATTTTTAAGGCCTTTATTTTCGGTTATATAAACCTCGCTAAGCTAAAGGTAATTATTATACCGATTATTAATATATTTAGGAACGGAAATATATTTAAAAAAGGGAAATATATAATAAATAAAAGTATTAGGTTTTTAATTTTAAAAATAACTCGCCCACCCTAAAGTATAATATTTATAAGGGTTTTTATTTACCATACTTTTAAATTATATGGTTAATCCCTATTAATAATAAAAGCGAAGGAAGGAATATAAACCATTTATAATTTATCCCAGAAAGCCCCCTATATAAAATGGGAATAATAATAGGCCGATTAACCTTTTTATATAATATAGGGGCCAGGCTGGTAATTTTAAAAAGGGTCCCAAATATATCCAGGTTAATATATATAGCCATATAAATATAATTTAAAGGAGGGTCCCTAAATAGGCCAAAATAAAAGTAATAAAGGATATTTTAAAAAAGTAATATTAATTAATTTTGCTTAACCTTAGGAGATAAAAATGAAAAGGGTGCAAAGGTGGAATAAACTTTATAAATAAAATTAAAAACCCGCTTATACCGGGTCCTTTTAATAAGGTTCGAGGATAATTTCGGTGGAAGGATATTAAACTGGAAAGCCCGAAGGGTATTATACCTAAAAGGTATTTTAACTTTAAAGACCGCAACCGTATATTAAGGCGGTTAATTTAAGGGGATTAAATTAAAGAAAAAGGTAAGGGAGGACTTTTTGGATAAACCCTAAAAAAAAAGGCCAGGGTTAATTTATTATATAAGGTTAAATTAACGGGAGGTATAAGGCGATAAGGGCGATAAAGGGGGCCAAATAAAGCCGTTAAAATTAATGATTAGGTTTTATAATACTCGATTAATACGATCTTATAGTTTAATTATCAAAGGAAAAGGGGCAGGAGTAATTATAAGGGAAATTAAAACTAAATAATTTTATATAGGATTAATAAATTAAAAAAAATATACCTGGAAAAGGGTTTCGGATAATAATAAAAGTGGCGTTAATTAAAAAAACCGTTTAATTATAAATAAAACGCTTGGTAATCCGAGTGCGGTTTTTTATAATCCGAGCCCCGGGCCTTTTTACAAAAGGAAAAAAAGTACGAAAATAGGGAAAAGCGAAGGTTATATAATAAAGTATAGGAAAAGGGGAAGATTAGTTTATAAATATAATAGGTTTAAAGAAATCGGAAGGCTTATTAATTATTAATAAGCGGTAAATAAAAGCCAAAAGATTAAGAAATCCCTTATAAACCTTTTTATTATTATTTTGGTTTAAATAAAATATATTTAAAAAGGATTAGGGAGCAGATTAAAAAAAGGAGGTGATAAAAGGTGCGAATGTTTAAAGGAAAAAAAGCTTAAAGGAAAGGAAAAAAGTAAGGAATATATAAAAAGAAAAGTATTATAAAGAGAAAAATAGTATTAATAAGAAGTATATAAGAGGAAGGATTATTAAAGGAATAAAAGAAAAGAGAGGGAAAAAGGTTAGGTTAAAATAAATATTTATATGATTATTCGATTAAAAATAGGAGGCCCGTTATTAATTATAAGAATTATAAAGATTATAAGGGTAATAGGGTAAAAAAGTAATAATAAGAATATTCGAGGAAATACCTATTTATTTAAAGGGATACCACCGCTTATTTAAAATTCGCCAATATATTTAAACCCTATAAGTATAAATACCCCTTTTTTTTCCCCTAATATTTCCTCGATTTCTTCTAACCATTTTATTTTTTAGCCTTAAATCTTTATAATATAATCCTGCTTAGCTTATTCCCCGTTTTAATTTAATTTTTTATTTTTAAATCCCCTTATTTTTTAAAGCTTTTATTACCCTTAACCCTAACCCTAATATTTAATACCTTTTTGACCATTTTAATTTAAAAACTCTGGTCTAAATATACCTTTTATTTTTTATTATTATTTAATAAAATAAAAGAGCCTTAAATAATATTATTATAATAATAGGAGATTATACCTTCGAGGGGTTAAGGCTAAAGGTTAAAACTAATGCCCAGGTGCCTAAATATTAAACGGAGTTTTTATTTAAATTATCCCGAAAGGTGATTTTTTATATAAAAGCCCTTATTAAACCCCAGCGCCTGTACAGAAATTAGGCCCGCTAAGGAGGGCCAATCCCCTCGTATATTATATATATGGATAATCTAAAGCTTAAAAAGATTACTTAAAGGAATATAAGTATAATTATTAAAAATATATTTAATTTTATCGACCGCCATAAAAACGACCGCTTCCGCCAACGGCTTCAAAGGCCTATTATTATTAAAGCGTTTTTTATAAATATTTGGGCATATATATATAATATTATTAAATAATTGGAATACGACCAGCCCCTTTTTTATTAATAATTAATTACCTATAAGGATTACCTCGAAATATATAACGGGGTAAATAATATTAGGTTTACGATTATAAATTTTAAACCTTTAAAGGGGCCTGGGGATATACCAACCATTAAAAACCAGGCGGCCCTTATAATTCCCTTATAATATTTATTTTTTAAAAATTACGATTTATTTATTATTATAAAGGCGGGGGTTAATGCCGTAATAAATGGGTAAAAAGACCTATAAATAATCTTTATTTAAGACTATTATAAGGGTATAATACTTATTATATTTATACCGGAGAATATAGGAGATAATTTTAAAAGGTATATATAAAGGTTTATATAAGGTTTTTAATAATACTTTAAAATAAAATTAATAGGGGTATATTTAAAAAGTACGGCCTTTAGCCTAAGGTTTTCCTTATAATGATTATTTTCGTATAAATTAGCCCCTTTTACCAATCTTAATACCTTGCGGTATTAAAAATACTTAGGATTATAATTTATAAATAAAAAATAATATGGATTTATACGTAAATAAAAAGAGAGGTTTACGCCGATAAAAAGGTCCTTATATTTTAGGAATTAAAGGATAATGGGAAAAGGTTATGGTACCGCCTTTAAAAGTTAAAATTAGGTATAAGGGGAAAAGGGAAAAAAAACCATATTTTATATCCTTTTGGGCCACCGCCCGAGGGTTATATAAGGTATTTTATAAATTAAATAAAGGTGTTTTATATAAATTACCCAAGGTTTACCATAGGCCTTAATTTATTAAAAAACCTCCTTAAAATAAGGTGGTTATAAGGGGAAATTAGCATTATTGCTTGGTATAAAGCTTTCTTATGCATAATAATAAAAGGCGATAATCCCCAGGATTATATTATTAATAATAAGGAATAATAAAGCCTAAACACGAACATAAATACTGCCGGGATACGTTCCTATATGCTTAACGTTTATATAAGCCTTAGGCCTTTTTTAATCCGCCCTAAGCTTCCTAGTATTAGGGTGGATTCCACGGCTCGCAAAAGGGTAAATCCGTTTAACTTTTATACGAAAAATTAAAAGGATATAATGGAGCTAAAATCGGGAAATAATATAAATTCGAACTTTATTTATATAATTAATCCTGTATACCAAAGGCGGAGGAGCCAGGTAACCTTAAAAAATAAAGGCGGTAATAACCGCCCCCGTAAGTTTCTTAAAGGAGAACGTATATCGCCAAGGCAAAAGCCTAATTTATCGGAGCTATTTAAATTACTATTACGCATTTCTTTTTTTCTATTTTCACCCTTTGTACATATTATTACGCGCACATTCCCTATTAATAATTAATCGCTACCCTCGTTACCACCCTTAAAAATGGCCTTATTTTCCCTACGCGCGGCTTTTATCCTTAAATAATCGCCGCAGTATTAACCCCCCTTATATATTAACCAGCGTTGGTAAATATATAAAAGGTAATATAGGCCGTTCTTTAATATTAAGGTGGATAATAATTTCGAAATATTTAAGGAGGAAATTATTAAAAAGCCCTCGCGCCGCTTATTGGTAAAAAAAAAGGCTTACCGGCCAAAAAACCTTAAATTTTACTTCGTTTAGCGCTATTTACCTTATCCCGGACCTAATATATAATCTACCTATACCGAAAATTTCCCAGGGTGGGTTACCATTAAAAGGAATATTAAATAAAAGGCTGCGGAAAAAGAGGAGAGAAAGGAAGCTCGAAAAAGGGAGGCGGTTAAAATAAGGGATACGGCCTATAATATTAAATATAGCTAGCGCCGCCGATTAAAGAGGATTAAAAGGGCTCCTTAAGCCTAATTGGCTTCTGGCGGTATAAAAAAAAGGGATAAATGTTTCGCTTTTTATTTTATAAATCGTTTAAAGTAAAGTTTTAATACCACCAGCCAAAATAAACCCTTCGGGAAGATTTAAGGTTGGGGTATAATAAAGTCTATAAAAATAAAGCTGTATAGCCCTGTTTAATTATAATAAAATGAAAAAAAAAGAGAACCCGTAATTATTATAGAAAAATAATTAATAATACGCGAAGGGCGAGGAAGCGGATAAATCGGTAATATTAATAGGAGCCAGGAAACTTTTTCTGGAGTTTTTCGGACCGCGGGACGCGGTCTTTTATTATAAGTTGGTAAAATATAACGGTACCGGAAATATTCTCCGCTATATTTATACCGAAGACCTGCGCCCGGCGTAATTGCTTAAATAATTAATTTAAAGCCTTAAAATAATCCTGTACAGGATTATATAAGAAGCTAAAAGAACCCCCGGGATTCGTGGGACTTCTGAAAGGGTAATAAACCATGGCGGCAGAAACTTAATTATAAAAATATAACTTTTATTTAATATATTATATTTTCCCCTACATACTATATTATTATTTAGGAATAATCCTGTACAGGATTATTCCATATTTTCTAAAGTATTACCACTCCTAAAAAGGCAACTGGAGGTTTAACCAAACCAAACAGCTTGGTTTCAGACACCGACCATACAGCGAGGCATATTAGACCTACTCCCCGCTATAATAATTATTTTAAATAATATATTTTTCGGTTTAATTATTATCAACCACCAATTATAATTATAGTTTTTCCTTTAAGGTTTTACGCTAAAGCTTTTAATCCCTTATTAAATAATTTAAAGCCTTCCTTTTTTAACGGAGGAATATTTTATAAGAAATATCGCTCGGTTTTTTTAGAATAATAAGGAAATATATTATTTTTCGAGATTTATTATTTTATATTTTTCCTTCCAGAATTTTCATATTCCGCCAATCCTGTACAGCCTTAAATACGTATAATTATATATTAATAAAATCTTTAATATTTCCCTCCAATTTATTTTTTTCCTTATTTAAGCGTCCTGGAGGTTTCCGTAATAATACGTTTATTATAATATTTTTATTTCCTAATATAAACTTTATATTAAAATCGAATTACCATATTTATGCGATTTATTTGGTAATAAATGCCCCGGATAGGTTAATAATAATATTATTAAATTAGTATATTATATTGGCCGCGCTTATTTTAAGGGTGAAATATATACCGTATAGGTAATTTTATAATCGCTTTAGGGCCATAAACAGCCCCTTATATTTTAATTTGGCCGAATAATATATTCCCTCGGCTTTTTTTTAATAACCGGACTTATACCTCGCCATTAGGACCTTTTCTTTCCTTTTTTGGCCGATCCATACTCCCCATTCGATCCCTAATATATTTGCTTTAATAATAATATGTCCTGCCTTTAAGGAATAGTTAATTTTAATTAAAACTAGGGGTAATATTAAAATTTGCTTAAGGATTTCCATTATCCTTATATACTTTTTCTTCCAAATAAACTGCGCCCCTATACGGATAAATTCGTATAAGGGTTTAATAATATAAGCGAAATCCTTAATAAATATTCGGTAAAAAACAACCATATTAATAAATCTTTTAATATTTAATGCGTTTTTAAAAACCGTCCACTCCTTAATTTTAATAATTTTGGCCTGTTTAAAATTACGGCCATTCGTTTTACATATAAAACCTATTATTACGGCTAATTTTTAACATTATTTGGATTTGCCCATAAAGATTCTGGTCCGGGCCAGTTTATTTCGCCATAGTATTTAGTCCAAATTCCTAATATATTCGGCTACGTATTATTATACCCCTAAGTAAACTTTTTATTTATTGTACGTAATTATTAAACCTTTAATCGTTATATTATTAATAAATATCCGGCATATTATTAAAATAAGGCCTAGGAGAATAATGGAGATAATCCTATAAAACTAAGCAACGTTATTTATTCCTCCTTACGGGAGCGTGGTTATTTGAAATAGGCCAGCAAATATTATAAAAATAATAAGGTCTCGGGATTTTAAATCGAGCACCATTTGGTTGTATTCGGAATAAAAATCCAGGAGTAAAATAAACTGGTAATAAATTATATCCTTTATAAACTTATCGGTAATTAAAGGTATAAAAGCATTACGAATTATAATAGAATTAAGCTTTTTAGTTAAATTAATTAAGCGGTACTTCTTATCCTTTTTTTTTATTAAAAACCAGGGGTTTTAATACACCGCTTGGCTTGGCTTAATCACTCCCTTTTTTTTTTATTTCTCGAGCATTTCGATTACCACCGTTATTAATACCTTAAGAATAGGAATACTTTTAATTTATTACATTATATAAGGTACTGTATCGATTTTTTAAGGAGGGGCTATTTTAAAATTAACTTTACCCAAATATTCTTAGGATTATATTAACGTTTATTCTTTATTTATAAGCATATTTATAAATATCCTTTATTTTTCCCCTTATAATTCCCCGAGGGATTTTAAAATCTTATTCCTTTTTTCCGGCGTAAGCCTAGCGCCATTACGCCCTGCCTTATATAATCGTGGGCAAACGTATTCGCTTTATTCCGCATTATTACGATTTTTTTCCGATGGCTTATTCTTTTCCCATTTTTTCTTATACCAGTCCGGGTTTACGGGGGCCGTTTTATACCCTACCCAAATATTTAGGGGTTTTATTTTATTCGTTATACGTTTATATACGGTGAAAATATTAATAATATTGGTATTATTAAGGGGGAACGCCTTTTAAGCTCCGCCAACCCCTAGGATTTTATTAATTATAAAATCTTATATTCTTTTTTTATTATTTCGCAGTTCCCGATTATTACCCTTATAATACTCTCCGGGGAAAATATTTAATTTTTTTCTGGTAACTTTTCTTTTATAATTAAGGTTTTATGGGTAATTATAAGACTTTTTACGCCCTTACCCTTTTGGCTGGTAAAAACCAACCTTTATATCTGGTTTTCCTATTTAAATCTCTTTATTTAAAAGGTTCTCCCCTTTTTATGGCCCATTAATATACCCCTCCGTGGGCATATCCTTTTTAAACCTTTTCATAAGGCGCTCCACTTCCTTTATAAAAAACTAAATTATTATTTTTTCGTTATTTAAATCCAAAACTTCCATTATATAAGCAGGGATTTCGATTTTACTAATACGGGGTTTCCCTAATCCTATACTAGCCTCTCTTTTTTTATTGGTCGAATTATAAGGGCTTCCTGTATTTTTTTAAAAACCTTTATTCCTTAGGGATAAATATTACGGAGTATTTTTCCACGTTTTTTTTTTAGGGTTAGGTATATAACGATAATAATATAATTGCTCCCTTTTATTTCGAGCTCCCTAATTAATACATTGCGTTTTTTATTATAATATTATTTCCACCCTATTATTATAATAAAAGGTATTCTTAATATTACTTTTAGCGCCCCTTTACGATCTTCTTCTGGTACGAAGAAGTTTTACGCAATACGTTTAGGTTTTAAAAAAACGTATACCTATTACCGTATAATTAAGGCTAAATTAATCTTTTGGCCATTATAATTAAAAAACGCAACTCGCGCCTGGTAAGCCTTAAAACCATACTCCTGGGCGTAGATTCGTTTAAAAATATTGGCTTCCGCGTTTATATTTATAATAACCCTGGCCAGTTTACTCCTAGGCCCTCCTATGCGAATTAATAAGCACGGGCTCGGATAAAAAAAAAAGGGGATTATTAAGGGGATTAATACTAATGGATTAGGAATATTAATTAAATAGGAAATTGCCTCTTCTTTCTTTAGCACTGCCGCTTTTAGGCCGCCTGGCAGGCTTATAAATAAAACCTTAAAGTTTATACGCTTATATTATTAATATAATTAAATGCGTATAAAATCCGTAAACTTTAATTCCTCCGGGGGTATATTATTAATCGAGCGTGTTTTTATTTTAATTATCTGGTGGATATTAGGCTTATTTAAAATTACCTGCCGGTATCCCTTTGGCTTTTTATCCTTATAAATAACTTCGTTAATAATTTCCTCCACCCTTATTTTACCTACCAATTCTTTTTATAAAATTATCCTTATAGGCTATAATATTTATAATACTTCCGCAATTATTAACCCGTAAGGCTTCCCTATAATTTTTATAAATTATTCTTTTATTACCTTTTAAAAAACTAGGTCCGTAAATTTTAAGGGGTCCTTACGCTTATTACTTAAAAGCGCCTCTTTTTTCTTTTATATATTATATTTTATTTTCTCCTTTATCGCGCCCAATACTTCTTCATGGCTAATATCCTTTTTTTTTCCTTTGGCGCCTTTTTTTTCCCTAATCACTTTAACCTTATTTTCCACTTTTACCCTTTTTAGGGGCCTACCTTGTCCTCTTTTAATTCCTTCCTAATTATAACCGAAAACCATCTGCGCCGTTTTATTATAAATATTAATAATAAGGGCTTTCCCTATTATCTCCGCTTTTATATTCTCCTAACTTTCCCATAAATATTCCTTTACCATTATTACCTTCCCTTTTTTAATAATAAATAATTAATTATCCTAAACACCATTATTCCTAGGTATTTCGTAAACCTCGTCGGTTAAGTTTACTTATGGTTGGTATATTTAAGGCACCTGGTCCTTTTTATTAATTAAACCAGGCGTATTTTTTAAAAATTAGGGATTATTTATAATTATATTTTAGGCCTTTTATACCCGATCGTACTAATCCTTAAAAACCTTCTTTTATTTATAATACCGTATAAATATTATTTTTATTAATACTCCTTTTATAATTATATTATTAAATATTTTAATAGACTAGGTATTATATTCGCTTTTTTTAAAGTCCTATTTTGGCGTTCGGTAAAAGGGGTATTTATAAAGGACTCCGTTAATTCGATCCTAAATGTCCTATAAATAATTATATAATATATAATTATTTCCTAACCACCAATAATATTTCACTGCCTTAATCTGGTATTAGGGCCTTTTATTAAAACTGGTTATTAATATAAGAAGTGCTTATACCTTTAAAATCTTTAAAAGGGTTATACTGGTTTTTTAGGGAAATTCGGCTTAAACGTAATAAAACCCCCGCGTATAATCCCGTTTAATTTAATAGGCCTAATTAGGATTATACGTATGGTGGTTTTTATATTAGGGCTTATTTTCCCTAATTTTGCCGTTATCCAATACCAGCTTTATATTTTTGCTTATTTTTTGGTTTAATAATGCATATATATTAACCACGCTTAAAGCACTTAGCTTATTAGCTAGGTTTTATTTAATTACTTTAGGCAGGATTAATCGGCTAATAGAGACTTTATCGCTTCCTTATAATCGGAATGCGGGCGGCAAATCGTGGGGGTCGGTTTAATTCCTCTGGGCCATTTTAATTACTTCGTAGCGATTGGCTTACTAGAACTGGAAATCGATAAGGTTATGCGCGGCTTTTTTAGCGCGGGCAGTAATCCCTTTTTCTTTTTATTGGAACTTATTCCCAAATAGTTTTATTATTTTTTTACGCTAGTCCAAAAAGGCTTTAAGCTTTTGGAGGAATTCCTCGTATATTCCAAGGCATAGGTTATCGTTTATAATCCTTACAAAATTATATAATTAAACCTATAATATATTATCGAAAGCGTTTAGGAACGTATTCGATAAAATAATATTATTAATATACCCCGTCTGGTTCTCCTTATATCGAGTAAGCCGGCGTTTCCATCCCGTAATATATAACCATTATTAATTAATATTCTTTATAGGCCAATTTTAATAGGTAAAGCGCTCCAGGTTTACCATATTACGGCCTTTTTAAAAGGTATCCCTATTTATAAATTCCGTTTTTAAAACCTCTTTTACTTCGATCCATATTTTTTTTATAATACGCAATTCGATTAGTTCGGCGTAAATATTAATATAATATTCTATAATATAATTTATTTTTTATGCATTATTTATAAATACTACCTATTTAAATATTCGATTTAATTAATATATATATTAGGAAATATTATTTCCCTTAAATATTACGCTTCCTTATATACCAGGAAGCGGTAACGGTAATCGGACCATAGCGTATTGGTTTATTTTATAAGGATTATATTAATTAATATTAAACATTATTTTTATAAATTAATAAAGGGATGGCGTTTATTTTATTCCTTAAAATATTAAGGAAATATTTATATTATATCTTGCCCGGGGTATTAGTATAATAAGGGTTCTCGATAACGGGATTTTAAACGAGGAAGGATTAAAGGGTAACCGCTCGGCTTTTCGTTTATATAAAAAGGTTTAGGTTTTATCGGCGTTTTCCGGTATTTTTATTTTCGAAAATCGTTTTTAGGCCTAAGGCCTATTTATAAGGCGTCTCTTACTTTCCTTCACCGTAATAATATTCTAGTAAAAAAGCCTTCGCCGCGCCTTGCCATAAAAATATAATATAATGAATTTTAAATGGAAAATAACTTTTTAAAAATTAAAAAAATTTATAAAAAATGGGAAAGATTATAGGAGTTAGGATTTAAATAAATTTTTAAGGGGTAATATAATACAGGATTATTCCTTCTTAGCCTTAGGCCAATAAATTATAAATGGTCTTTTAAAATTAAAGGTAATAATAATAGTGATATTTTTTAGGCCTTCCAAACGTAATCGTAAAATTTTTATAGCTTAAAGTAAAAAGCCTATACAATTTTTTTAATAATTACCTTCCCATTCTCCGGGTATTAGTATTATTAATCCGGGGCTTTAATAGGTCCCGCTCCTTATATCCCACGCCTTACGTTTAAAAATCTTAAGCTTTATAGGCATACCGCTTTACCGTTCTCCTTAATTTTCTTACCCCTTATTATTAATCGGTCCGTTTTTGGTAATTATTAATTTGCCGGCTTTTTATAAGGCCGGGCGTAATATTGGTTAATTTACTTAGGCTAAAAGGCCTCGCCTTACCTTCCCCTAAGCTCCAGATTAACTTCCTTACCGCATATTTATTTTTTCCTTAACCGCTTTCTTAAGTAAAGGAAATTAGGCGCCTTTAAAGGGTAGGGAATTATTTATAATTTTATAAGTGGAAGCCTATAGGTTTGGCGTTTATGGCTTATAAACTATTATAATCGCCACGTTTTCCTTTTATCGCGGCCCGATTATAATAAAGCGTAGGACCCTAAACGTTTCCCAAATAAATTTAATTTTTAAAATCTCTCCTTTTATTTTTTTAATAAAGCCTGTATAGGATTACCCTTATACCAAATTCTTTTAAAAAAGGATCGACCTTAATTTAAACAGGCGATTTATATTTTTCTAAACCCTTTAGGGAATACTTCCCCTGGTATCCGTTAAATTAGGCACGGGTTTTAATAATTATAATAAAAAGCAAAACTTAATTTAAAAAATAATATAATAAGGCCTTCTTTTGAAAAACGATTTAATAATTATAAAAATTAATATTAATCTCCCCTTATATTTTAAAGCGCTTAACGGCTTTAATCCTTCCTTTTTTTTATACCCTTTAAAAAGCGGCAAAGGTACTTTATAATTCTTATTTTTATTTACGGGGTCCTAACCGGGATTACGTTAATTATCCCTCCGCCATATAATTTTTAGGATCCTTTATAATCATAATAAACCTCCGTAAACTAAGCCCAATTATCGTGTATTCCCTTTTATTTATAAATAAAATACTAATACTGCTTAATTTTATTTACTTTTTCCCAGGTTGGATAAAAAAACCTCCGTAATCTTTACCTTAATATTATTATCCCTTTAATTAAAATCATATAAATTATCCCTCCGCCATATAGTTTTTAGGATTTTTTTTATAAACGTAGGTAGGGTTATAATACGGGCCAGTTTAAGGGCGCCCTATTTAACCCTTAAGCTTTCGCGGTAATTTTAACCAACCTAATACCCCTTCTCCTTAGAATTTCTTTTAAAAATAAAAGGGCATTTTTATTATTTTTCCCCTTACCCTAAACTTAACCCGAATTATATAAATCGTCCCTTTATTATATAATTTTTAGGATTCTTAATAACCGTAATGCCCTTAAAGCTTAAGCTGGGCTTATAAGAATATTCCTTCCATTTAAAAATAAGATTATAATCCTGTTTTTCCTTATATATATTAATACTTTTAATAATCCCTTTTTTTTTTTCTTTTATAACCAAGCAAATAAAGGTTCCTTTATTAAATTATACCTTAATTTTATGCCGGACTTCCGTAATATAATAGGGGTTTAATTATTTATTAGCTTTTATTATTTTGCTTATAAGGGTATAATAAGGGTATATAGTTTTATTTAATACTTAAAGCCTAATCCTTTTTTGGCCCTCCTACCGTAACCATATACGCGCTTTTAACCGGTACCGAACCCATTCCGGAATTAAATTCTTATTACTTACCTTTGGCCCTTATGGGTTTATAATACTGCCAAAATAATCCCATAATACCGCAAAGCTTCCGCATTATTCCTTCTTTCCCAAAATATATTCCCTGGCTTTTTTATAATAATAAATCATTTAAAGTATAAGTGGTCGGCTTCCGAAAGGCTTCCAAGCTCCGTATATTATATAAGTTTGCCCAGCTTTGCCTATTACTGCCCCTAATTTATCGTTCTTATTTCGTTTTAAGGGCAGTTTATTCTTAGCCGGATATTACGCTTTCGCCACCGTGGGGAAAAAACTGCCCCCATTAAAAAATACAGTTTACGCGATTTCTCAGGCGCACATAGCGCAGCGTACTGGTTAGTCTTCAGCTTTATTATAATATAAGTATCCGCTTTACTTCTTATAATATAAATATTATAAACTCTTTACCGGTATACCATAAAAGGGTTCTTTTATTTTGGTATAATAATTTCCGTAAATTCTTATTTATATTTATTAATATAATCCCGTATAATATTATTCCTTAATTATAATTATTAACCCAAATTAATTAAGGGGAAAAAATAATAAAGGGATTCTTTAAATTTTAATCCTAAAAAACGTAGGCTTATTATTAAAACTTAAGTTCGTAAATCCTGGTTAAACCTTTAAAAAATATAACGGGGAATAGGTTTAATATACCTCGCTATATGGTCGGTATTTAAAACCAAGCTATTTAATTTAATTAAACCTTTAATTACCTTTTTAAAAATGGCAACGCTCCAGAAAATATAAAATAATCCTATACAGGATTATTTCTAAACGATAATATGGTATTTGGGGGAAAATATAATGTATTAAATAAAAGTTATATTTTTATAACCAAATTTCTGCCGCCATGGTTTATTACCCTCCCAGAAATCCCACGAGTCCCGGGGGTCCTCCTGGCTTCTTATATAATCCTGTACAGGACTATTTTAAGGCTCTAAACTAAATATTTAAGCAATCGCGCCGGGCGCAGGTCTTCGGTACAAATGCAGCGGGGGATACCTCCGGCACCGCTACAATAGAGCGCCTTATAAAAAGGTTTAAGGAAAATATGCCCACGGAGGGGTATATTAATGGGCCATAAAAAGGGGAGAACCTTTTAAATAAAGAGATTTGGATAAAAGAACCAGATATAAAGGTTGGTTTTTACCAGTCGGAGGGGTAAAGGCGCAGGAAACCTTACAATTACCCACGAAACCTTAATTATAAAAAAGAAATTACCAAAAAAAGGTTAAACGTTTTCCCCGAAAAATATTATAAAAATAATAATCGGGAATTGCGAAATAATAAGAAAAGGATACAAGATTTTATAATTAACGAAATTCTAAGGGTTGGCGGAGTTTAAAAGGCGTTTCCCTTTAATAATATTAATATTATTAATATTTTTACCGTATATAAATGTATAATAAATAAAATAAAACCCGTGGATATTTGGATAAAGTATAAAGCGGCCCCCGTAAACCCGGACTGGTATAAAAAAAAATGGGAAAAGAATAAGCCATCGGAAAAAAATCGCAGTAATGCGGAATAAAGCGAATACGTTTACCCATAATTATATAAGGCAGGGCGCAATGGCGCCAGGCTTATACCGGAAAAAAGGAATAAAATTTTGGAATTCCTTAGGGAATTATAAAGGGAAAAATAAAGGATATTTATAAATATATTTATAAATAAAAAATAAGCGTTGGTATAATCCTGGGAATATTTAAGTAAAATTAATCTTAAAATAATCCCTTTTTAAAAAATCGATACGGTACTTTATACAGGGTGGTAGGTTAAAAGTATTCTTATTTTTAAAATATTAATAACGGTGGTAATCGAAATACTCGAGGAACGAAAAAAAAAGGGAGTAATTAAACTAAGCTAAGCGGTATATCGAAACCCCTAATTCCTAATTAAGAAAAAGGATAAGAAATACCGCTTAATTAATTTGGCTAAAAGGCTTAATTTAATTATAATTCGTAATACTTTTATACCTTTAATTACCGATAAATTTATAAAAAATATAACCTATTACCAGCTTATTTTACTACTGGATTTTTACTCCGGATATAATTAAATGGTATTTAATCCAAAATCCCGAAACCTTATTATTTTTATAATATTTACCGGCTTATTTAAAATAACCACGCTCCCGTAAAGAAAAACGAATAATATTATTTAATTTTATAGGATTATTTTTATTATTCTCCTAGGCCTTATTCCAATAATATATAAAATATTTATCGATAATATAACGGTTAAAGGTTTTATAATTATATATAATAAATAAAAAGTTTACCCAGGGGTACGGTAATATATAACCGAATATATTAAAAATTTAAACCAAATATTATTATAAAATAAATTGGCCGGAATTATAATCTCCGTGGGAAAATCCAAATAATGCCAGAAATTAACCGTAATAATAGGTTTTATATACGGAATAAATGGCCGTAATCCTAAATAGGCCAAAATTATTAAAATTAAGGAATGGACGGTTTTTAAAAACGCATCGAATATTAAAAGATTTATTAATATAATGGTTTTTTACCGAATATTTATTAAGGATTTTATTTATATTATTAACCCTTTATACGAATTTATTTATATAAGGGCGCAGTTTATTTGGGAAAATAAATATATAAGGGTAATAAATATCCTTAAATAAACCTTAATATTACCCTTAATTTTAATTAAAATTAATTATTCCCTAAAGGTAGGGCGTATTATTATTAAAGTAAATATATTAGGAACCGGATGGGGAGTATAAATCGGTTAAAAGAGGAAAGGAAAGGTTTTAATGGTAAGGTATAAGTCCGGTTATTAAAAAAAAACCGAGGGAATATATTATTCGGCTAAGCTGGAATATAAGGGGTTATTTATAATCTTAAAGCGATTACGGAATTATTTATACGGTATATATTTTACCCTTAGGATAAACGCGGCCAATATAATATATTAATTTAATAATAATATTATTAATTTACCCGGGGCATTTATTATTAAAAAAATCGTATAAATACGGTAATTTAATTTTAATATAAAATATATATTAAAAAATAAGAATATTATAATAAACGTATTATTACGAAAAGCTTTAGGGCCCTTAAACGAAAAAGATAATAAATTGGAGAAAAATATTAAAGATTTTATTAATACCCAGTTATATATACTTAGGGCTGTATAAAATTAGAAGAATATTAAAATTTTAAAAGGGGAAATATAAAGTAATAAATCCCGAAAAATAGTATATTTTCTTACCACCCTAAAGAGATCGAGCGATATTTTATATAAATTATTCCTTTATTAAAAAAGGAAGGCTTTAAATTACCTAATTAAGGATTAAAAGCTTTGGCGTAAAATTTCGAGGGGAAAATTATAATTATAATTAATGATCGATAATAATTAAACCCGGAAATATATTATTTAAAATAATTATATATACGGAAAATATAAAGGATAAAATATTATATTTAGTTTTATTGTTTAATATTATTATTAAAAAGGATAATAAAAATAAGTGCAGAAAGCGTTAAAAATCTGCCTAATTTATTAAAAGCGAAATCCTTAAAGGCCTAAAATACCGCTAAAGATTTTTAACCTTATTTTAACCCCCTTTTTTAAGGTTTCGCTTAATATTTTTTAAATATTACTAAGGAAAGGGTACATTTACATTATATAGGCCAAATATAATTTAATAAAATAAATTAAAGGATAATTATTGCGAGAAGCCACCGCAGGGTAAATGACCAGTTTTATTTGGCAGGATATTATTTATAGGCATAAGATATATGGGAAATTGGTAATTAATAAAGGACCGGAGAACCGAGGGTTTTTGGATAAATTTATAAAGCGAATAGGCCTGGTTAGGATTACGGTATTGGCGTATAATTTATAATTATAAAAAGGGATAAAATATTATTATTTAAGCACCAGGGACGCGTTATTAAAATTAGGCGGCAGTTAGATTAATACGTACCCAGGGGTATTAATGGTATAAAAAATTATAATAAACCAAATTATAAAATTCTCCCTATACGCATTATTATATGGTTAAAAAATAATCACCCTTATTAAAATAGCGCTCCTTACCTAAAGAATAATTAATTAAAAGGGTAATATACCGTACGCGGATTTTTTAGCGAAAAGGAGCCGGGTAATAAAACGGAAAGAAACGGATTTAGCGGAGGTAGCCCGAATCCTACGACGGAATAAAAAAGCCAAGGCCAAATATATAAATAAGAAGAATAGCGGGAAAATAAGGAAGGTTTTATTAGAAAAAAGGGATTTAATATTGCGATGGATACTAATTATAGGAGTTAAAAGTATAAAGGATAAATAAAACCCTTAATGGATAGGACCTTATATTATTTATAAACTTTTAAATAAAGGAAAAACGGTGTAGTTTAGGGAATCTTATAAGAAAGCCCTTCCTTTAAACGTATAATCGGGAATAATAAAATTAAAAAATTTATCTAAGAGAACGGATGGTAAAGTAAGCCGGCAGGAATTAATAATAATACCTGGAAAAAATGGGAACCTTATTTAAAATAGAATAATGAAATAGGAGAGGGCTGTACAGGATTAAGCGATAAAGAGGATAATTTAAAAGGCCATATTAGGGATAATATATTAAAAAATTTAGGGAAGGATTAACGCCGAATGGTAATATTTTATAATAATAATTGGGAGGAAAAAAACGATTTAATTAAACGTATTACCATAGTACTACGGCCTAGGAAGCCATGCGGCGTAAAAAAATTAAAAAACGGAGAGCGAGAATCGGGAAAAGTACTAATTTTAGAAGTAATAAAAAAAGTATAATTTTAAATCCCGATAGCCGTTATAAAAAAGTTCGGTGATATCCCTTTAATGGAGGAATAAAGCTGTACAGTATTATAAAACCTCCAGAGAGACTATTATATAAAAAGAAAAACCCCCCCCCTTACCCTATATCCTTTCCCATATATAATATAAGCCCTTAACCAGTTTAAAACCAAATACTATGGAAAGACCTAATAGAAACCACATATTTAAAGCTCCGTTAATAATCCGAGATATATATACGTATATAAAAGAAAACCATATTGTAGCGGGGAATAGGTCTAATAACCTCGCTGCATGGTCGGTGTCTGAAACCAAGCTGTTTGGTTTGGTTAAACCTCCAATTACCTTTTTAAAAATGGCAACGCTCCAGAAAATATAAAATAGTCCTGTACAGGATTATTCCTAAACGATAATATGGTATTTAGGGGAAAATATAATATATTAAATAAAAGTTATATTTTTATAATTAAATTTTTACCGCTATGGTTTATTACCTCCCCAAAAATCCCATAAATCCCGGGGGTCCTTCTGGGTTTTTATATAATCCTGTACAGGATTATTTTAAGGCTTTAAATTAATTATTTAAATAATTACGCCGGGCGTAGGTTTTTGGTATAAATATAACGGGGAATACTTTCGGTACTATTATATTTTACCAACCTATAATAAAAAACCGCGTCCCGCGGTCGGAAAAACTCCAGAAAAAGTTTCCTGGCTTTTACCGGTATCGCCGATTTATTCGCTTTCTTATCCTTCGCGTATTATTAATTATTTTTTTATAATAATTACGGGTTCCCTTTTTTATTTTATTATAATTAAATAAGGCTGTACAGCTTTATTCTTATAAACTTTATTATACCCTAACCTTAAATCTCCCCGGAAGGTTTACTTTGCCTGGTAATATTAAAGCTTTACTTTAAATAATTTATAAAATAAAGAATAAAACATTTATCCTTTTTTTTTATATTACCAAAAGTTAATCGGATTTAAAAAGCCCTTTTAATCCTCTTTAATCGGCGGCGCTGGCCATACTTAATATTGTAAGCCGTATCCCTTATTTTAACCGCCTCCCTTTTTTAAACTTCCTTTTTTTCCTCCTTTTCCGTAACCTTTTACTTAATATTCCTTTTAATAATAACCCACCCTGGGAAATTCTCGGTATAGGTAGGCTATATATTAGGCCCGGGATAAGGTAAATGATATTAAATAAAATAAAACCTAAGGTTTTTTGGCCGATGGGCCCTCCTTTTTATTAATAAACGGCGTAAGGGCTCCTTAATAATCTTCTCCTTAAACACTTCGAAATTATTATCCACCTTAATATTAAAAAGTGGCCTATATTACCCTTTATATACCTATTAATATTGGTTAATATATAAAGGGGGTTAGTACCGCGGCGACCGCTTAAGGGTAAAAGCCGCACGTGGGGAAAATAAGGCCATTTTTAAGGGTGGTGACAAGGGCAGCGATTAATAATTAACAGGGAATATATGCGTAATAGCGCGTGCAAAGGGTAAAAATAAAAGAAAAGGGGTGCGTAACGGTAATTTAAATAATTCCGATAAATTAGGCTTTTACCTCGGTAATATACGTTTTCCCTTAGGCGATTTACGGGGGCGATCGCTACCGCCTCCTTTTTTTAAGATTACCTGGCTCCTCCGCCTTCGGTATGCAGGATTAATTATATAAATAAAGTTTAAATCCATATTATTTCCCGATTTTAGCTCTATTATATCCTCTTGGTCCTTCGTATAAAAATTAAACGGATTCGCCCCTTTATAAATAATGGAATCCACCCTAATATTGGGGAGTTTGGGGCGGAATAAAGGAGGCCTAAGGCTAATACAAATATTAAGTATATAGGAATATATCCCGGCAGTATTTATATTCGTATTTAGGCTTTGCCATTTCTTATTATTAATTATATAACCCTAGGGATTGTCGCCTTTTATTATTATATATAAAAAAACTTCGTGCCGAGTAATAATGTTAATTTCCCTTTATAACCACCCTGCTTTAAGGAGGTTTTTTAATGGGTTAAGGCCTATGGTAAACCTTAGGTAATTTATATAAAATACCTTTACCTAATTTATAAAGTGCTTTATATAATATTGGGGCGATGCCTTAAAGGAATATAATATATGGTTCCTTTTCCCTTTTCCTTTTATACCTAATTTTAACTCTCGAAAGCGGTATTATAACCTCTTTCTACCGTCCTTTAATTTTTAAAATATAAGGGCCTTTTTATTGGCGTAAACCTCCCTTTTTATTCGCGTATAAATCCACGTTATTTTTTATTTATAAATTATAATCCTAACCGTTTTTAATACCGCAAGGTATTAAGATCGGTAAAAGGGGCTAATTTATACGAAAATAATTATTATAAAAAGAACCTTAAATTAAAGGCCATATTTCTTAAATATACCCCTATTGGCTTTATTTTAAAATATTATTAAAAACCTTATATAAGCCTCCCATATATACCTTTTAAAATCCTCTCCTACGTTTTTTAATACGAATATAATAAGCATTATCCCCTTATAATAATCTTGGATAAAAATTATTCGTAGGTCTTTTTACCCATCCATTATGGGATTAACCCCCGCCTTTATAATAATAAATAAATCGTAATTCTTAAAAAACGGATATTATAAAGGAATTATAAGGGCCGCCTGGTCCCTAATAATTGGCATATTTTTAGGTCCCCTTAAAGGTTTAAAGTTTATAATCGTAAACCTAATACTATTTACCCCGCTATATATTTCGAGGTAATTCTTATAAATAATTAATTATTAGTGGAAAAAGGGCTGGTCGTATTTTAATTATTTAATAATATTATACATATATGCCTAAATATTTATAAAAAACGCTTTAATGGTAATAGGCCTTTAAAGCCGTTGGTAAAAGCGGTTATTTTTATAATAATCGATAAGATTAAGCATATCCCTAATAATTACGCTTATATTCCTTTGGGCGATCTTTTTAAACTTTGGGTTATCCACGTATATAATATATAAGGGGATTGGCCCTCCCCAGCGGGCCTAATTTTTATATAAACGCTGGGGTTTAATAAAGGCTTTTATACGAAAAATTACCTTTCGGAATAGCTTAAATAAGAACTCCGTTTAATATCCAGGCACCTAAGCATTAATTTTAACCTTTAACCTTAACCCCTCGAAAATATAATCTCCTATTATTATAATAATATTATTTAGGGCTTTTTTACTTTATTAAATAATAATAAAAAATAAGAGGGGTGCTCGGATTAAAATTTTTAGGTTAAAAGGGCTAAGAAGGTATTAAATATTGGGGCTAGGGGTAAGGGTAATAAAAGCTTTAAAAAATAAGGGGATTTAAAAATAAAAAATTAAATTAAAACGGGGAATAGGTTAAGCAGGATTATATTATAAAAATTTAAGGCTGGGAAATAATATAATTAAAAGGAATTAAGGAAATATTAGGGAAAAAAAAAAGGTATTTATACCTATAAGGTTTAAATATATTGGCAAATCCTGGGCAGGCGGTGGTATTTTTTTAGGTAAATAGGTATTTCCTTAAGCATTCCTATTATTACCCTTTTACCCTATTACCTTTATAACTCCTATAATTCTTATAATTAATAACGGGCCTCCTATTTTTAATCGGATAACCATATAAGTATTTATTTGGCCTAATTTCTTTCCCTTTTTTTCCTCCTATTCCTTTAATAATCCTTTCTTTTATATACTTCTTATTAATACCTTTTTTCTCCCTATAATACTTTTTTTCCTATATATTCCTTGCTTTTTTCCCTTTTTTCGAGCTTTTTTTCCTTTAAATACTCGCACCCTTTATTACCTCCTTTTTTTAATCTGCTCCCTAATCCTTTTAAAATATATCCTATTTAAACCAAATTAATAATAAAAAGGTTTATAAAGGATTCCCTAATCTCCTGGCTTTTATTTACCATTTACCAATAACTAATAGGCCTTTCGGTTCCTTTAAACTTATTATATTTATAAATTAACCTTTCCTTTTTTTTATACCTTATTATATAACCTTTATTTTTCCTTATTTTTATATCCCTTTTTTTTTCGTAAAAAGGCCCGGGGCTCGGATTATAAAAAACCGCACTTAAATTACCAAGTATTTTATTCGTAATTAAGCGGTTTTCTTAATTAATACCACTTTTATTATTACCCGAAGCCTTTCTTTAGGTATATTTCTTTTAATTTATTAACCTTATACAGAATTATTTAATTTTAATTTCCCTTATAATTATTCCTACCCCTTTTCCTTTGGTAATTAGGCCGCGAGATCGCATTAATCGAGTATTATAAAATTTAACCATTAATTCCAGCGGCTTTGCTCGGCCCCCTTTTTCGCCCTTATCGCCTTATACCTCCCGTTAATTTAACCTTATATAATAAATTAGCCCTAACCTTTTTTTTTAAGGTTTATCCAAAAGATTCTCCCTTACCTTTTCCTTTAATTTAATCCCCTTAAATTAACCGCCTTAGCGTACGGTTACGGTTTTCGGGGTTAAAATACCTTTTAAATATAATACCGTTCGGGCCTTCCAGCTTGGTATTTTTCCACCAAGGTTATTCTCGAGCCTTATTAAAAAAACCCGGTTTAAGCCGGTTTTTAACTTTATTTATAAGGTTTATTCCACCTTTATACCCTTTCCATTTTTACCTTTTAAAATTAAACAGGATTAATTAATATTACTTTTTTAAAATATTCTTCGTTATTTCCAATTTGGCCTATTTAGGGACCCTCCTTTAAATTATATTTATATGGCCATATATATTAACCTAAATATATTCCGGACCCTTTTTAAAACCATTAGCCTGGCCCTTATATTACGTAAAAGGGTTAATCGGCCTATTATTATTCCCATCCTATATGGGGGCTTCCTAGGGTAAATTATAAGTGGTTTATATTCCTCCCTTTGCTTTTATTATTAATAAATATTGGCCGTATAATTTAAAAATATGGTAAATAAAAACCCCTGCGAATATTATACCTTAGGGTGGGCAAATTATTTTTAGGTTTAAAAACCTAATATTTTTATTTATTATATATTCCCCCTTTTCGAATATATTTCCGTCCCTAAATATATTAGGGATTGGTATAATAATTATTTTTGGCTTGGCGAGGTTTATATAACCGAAAATAAAAGCCTTAAAAAATATATATTGGTTTTAAACTCTAATCCTCCCTATAATAATTATACCCCTTATAAAAAGTTCCGTATTAAGAAATTATTTAATAATATAGTATGGGAGTAAAATATTAAGCATTAGGAGGATTATTTTAAAATTATCCTCGGCGGCCTTAATTTTTCGAAGATTATAAATATTTTAAATTTAAGGGTTAAAAATATTCCTGGTTTAATTAAGCCTTTTGCGTAATCGGTATAAGGGTTTGGCTTTTTTAGGGTTTATAATAAAGGGGGTGGTCGAGATAAAATCCTTAAAAAAGGTAACGGTGGTAATGGTAAGGCGGTATTTCCGGCTTATTATGAGGGCCTCCGTCCTGATAAGGAATAGGGGGGGGTATTTTTATAACTTTTCCAAAAATAAATCATGGTTTTTTTATCCCGCGATCGATCCTTTTTATTATTACCAAAATAAAAATTATACTGTACAGGATTATCCAATAATATCCTTTAATATAAAAAATTAAGTTTTCTTACGGGGGGGGGGGGGATTTTTATTCTTACGTATAATCCTTTAATATAGGGATCCCGCCTTTCCGTTTCCGTAAATTAAACAAACAAAATAAAACTTAAACGGGTAATCTCCTCCTAAAACTAAAAGGCTACTTTTAATTACCACCTATAAATGGTTTAAAATAGGGCCATTCGGTATGGTATGGGAACGCGAAAAAAAAAGCGTAAGGGTATTCCCTTCCAGGCTTTTGGATAAAGGAATATGGTCTTTTTTTATATACGTATATATACCTTGGGCTATTAACGGAGCTTTAGGTGTGTGGTTTTTATTGGGTCCTTCCATGGTGTTTGGTTTTAAATTGGTTAGGGGCTTATATTATATAAGGGAAAGGATATAAGGTGGGGGGGGTTTTTTTTTTCTTTTTATATGGTAATCCTCCTAAAGGTTTTATAATACTATACAGTTTTATTCCTCCATTAAAGGAATATTACCGAACTCTTTTATAACGGTTATCGGGATTTAAAATTATATTTTCTTTATCGCTTTTAAAATTAGTACTTTTCCCGATTCTTATTCTCCGTTCTTTAATTTTTCCATACCGCGTGGCTTCCTAGGCCGTAATACCATGGTAATACGTTTAATTAAATCGTTTTCTTTCTCCCAATCGCTACCATAAAATATTACCATTCGGTATTAATCCTTCCCTAAACTTTTTAATATATCGTTCCTAATATGGCCTTTTAAACTATCCTCCTTATTGCTTAATCCTATATAACCCTCTCCTATTTTATTATTCCATTTTAAATAAAATTCCCATTTTTTCCAGGTATTATTATTAATTCCTACCGGCTTACTTTACCATCCGTTTTCCTGGATAAATTTCTTAACCTTATTATTCCCGATTATGTATTTAAAAGAAAGGCTCCTTTTATAGGGTTTTTTAAACTACACCGTTCTTTCTTTATTCGAAAGCTTATAAATAATATAGGGTTTTATTTATTAAGGGTTTTACTTATCCTTTATACTCTTAACTCTTATAACTGGCGTTTATCGTAATATTAAATCCCCTTTTTTTAATGGGACCTTTCTTATCTTCCCGCTATTCTTCTTATCCACGTACTTGGCCCTGGTTTCCCTATTCCATTATAGGATTCGGACTGCCTTTGCCAAATCCGTTTTTTTTCGTTTTATTGCCCGGCTCCTTTCCGCCAAAAAATCCGTATACGGTATATTATCCTTCTAATTAATTATTTTCCAAATAAGGAGCGCCATTTTAATAGGGATAATTATTTTTTAATTATATAATAACGCGTATAGGGAAAATCCTATAATTTAATTTATTATAATTCTTTACGCCATAAATACCCCTGGGTACGCATTAATCTAATTACCGCCTAATTTTAATAATACATCCCTGGTGCTTAAATGGTGGTATTTTATTCCTCCTTATAATTATAAATTATACGCCGATACCGTAATTTTGGCCAGGCCTATTTATTTTATAAACTTATCCAAAAACCCTCGGTTTTCCGGTCCTTTATTAATTACCAATTTTCCATATATCCCATACCTATAAATAATATTCTATTAAATAAAGCTGGCCATTTATCCTGCGGTGGTTTCTTATAATAATTATTTTTTAATCCATTTTATTAAATTATATTTGGCCTATATAATATAAGTATACCCTTTTTTTAATAGTATTTAAAAAATATTAAGCGAAATTTTAAAAAAGGGGGTTAAAATAGGGTTAAAAATCTTTAGCGGTATTTTAGGCCTTTAAGGGTCTCGCTTTTGGTAAATTAAATAAGTTTTTAATATTTCCTATACCTATTTCCATTATTCTTTTTAATAATAATACTAAGCGATAAAACTAAATATAGCGTTCCGTTCTTTATACCCTTTGTAAATATAATTATTTTAAATAATATATTTGCGGGTTTAATTATTATTAATTATTAATTATAATTATAATTTTCCCCTTAAGGTTTTACGCCAAAGCTTTTAATCCTTAATTAGGTAATTTAAAACCTTTTTTTTTTAACGGAGGAATAATTTATATAAAATATTGCTTGGTCTTTTTAGGGTAATAAGGAAATATATTATTCTTTAGGATTTATCGCTCCATACTTTTCCTTTTAAAATTTTAATATTCTTTTAATTTTATATAATCCTAAGTATATATAATTATATATTAATAAAATCTTTAATATTTTCCTCCAGTTTATTATTTTTTTTGTTTAAAGGCCCTGAAAATTTCCGTAATAATGCGTTTATTATAATGTTTTTATTTTTTAATATATACTTTATACTAAAATCGAATTACCGTATTTATACGATTTATTTAATAATAAGCGCCCCGGGTAGGTTAATAATATTATTATTAAACTGGTATATTATATTAGCCGCGTCCATTTTAAGGGTAAAATATATACCGTATAGGTAATTCCGTAATCGCTTTAAAATTATAAATAGCCCCTTATATTTTAATTTAACCAAATAATATATTCCCTCGGCTCTTTTTTAATAACCGGACTTATATCTTGCCATTAAAACCTTTTTTTCCCTTTTTTAACCGATCCATACTCCCTATCCGGTTCCTAATACGTTTACTTTAATAATAATACGCCCTACCTTTAAAAAATAATTAATTTTAATTAAAATTGGGGGTAATATTAAGGTTTATTTAAGGATTTCCATTACCCTTATATATTTATTTTCCCAAATAAATTACGCCCTTATATAAATAAGTTCGTATAAGGGTTTGGTAATATAAATAAAATCCTTAATAAATATTCGGTAAAAAACCACCATACCGATAAATCTTTTAATATTCGATGCGTTTTTAAAAACCGTCCATTCCTTAATTTTAATAATTTTGGCCTATTTACGATTACGGCCATTTATTCCGTATATAAAATTTATTATTACGGTTAATTTTTAATATTATTTAAATTTACCCACGAAAATTATAATTCCGGCCAATTTATTCCGTAATAATATTTGGTCTAAATTCCTAATATATTCGGCTATATATTACCGTACCCCTGGGTAAACTTCTCGTTTATTATATATAATTATAAAACCTTTAACCGTTATATTATCGATAAATATCCTATATATTATTGGAATAAGGCCTAGAAAAATAATGGAAATAATCCTATAAAATTAAACAATATTATTTATTTCTCCTTACGGGAGCGTGGTTATTTTAAATAGGCCGGCAAATATTATAAAGGTAATAAGGTTTTGGGATTTTGAATCGAGCACCATTTAATTGTATCCGGAGTAAAAATCCAGAAGTAAAATAAACTGGTAATAGGCTATATTTTCTGTAAACTTATCGGTAATTAGAGGTATAAAAGCGTTACGAGTTATAATCGAATTAAGCCTTTTAGTTAAATTAATTAAGCGGTATTTCCCTTCCTTTTTCATTTCTTAAGCATTTCGATTACCACCGTTATTAATACCTTAGGGATGGGAATACTTTTAACCTGCCACCTTATATAAGGTACCGTATCGATTTTCTGAAAAGGGACTACTTTAAAATTAACTTTGCCTAAATATTCCTAAAACCATACCAACGTTTATTCTTTATTTATAAGTATATTTATAAATATCCTTTATTTTTCCCCTTATAATTCCCCGAAGGATTTTAAAATCTTATTTCTTTTTTCCGGCGTAAGCCTAATGCCATTACGGCCTGCCTTATATAATCGTGGGCAAATATATTCGCTTTATTCCGCATTATTATAATCTTCTTCCAATGGCTTATTTTTTTCCCACTTTTTTTCGTACCAGTCCGGATTTACGGGGGCCGCTTTATATTTTATCCAAGCATCCACGGGTTTTATTCTATCCGCTATACGCTTATATGCGGTAAAAATATTAATAATATTAATATTATTAAGGGGAAACGCCTTTTAAACTCCGCCAACCCTTAGGATTTTATTAACCATAAAATCTTATATTCTTTTTTTATTATTTTATAATTCCCGATTATTACCCTTATAATACTCTCCGGGGAAAACGTCCAATTTTTTCCTGGTAATTTCTTTTTTATAATTGGGGTTTTATAAATAATCGTAAGGCTTTTTATACCCTTACCCCTTTGGCTGGTAAAAACCAACCTTTATATTTAATTCTCCGGTCCAAATCTCTTTATTTAAAAAATTCTCCCCTTTTTATGGCCTATTAATATACCCCTCCGTAGGTATATCCTTTTTAAACCTTTTTATAAGGCGCTCCACTTCCTTTATAAAAAATCAAACTATTATTTTTTTATTATTCGAATCCAAAACTTCTATTATATAGGCAGGGATTTCGATTCTGCCAGCACGGGATTTCCCTAATCCTATACTGACCTCTTTTTTTTTATTAATCGAATTATAAGGGCTTCCTGCATTTTCCTAAAAACCTTTATTCCTTGGGAATAAATATTATAAAATATTCTTTTATATTTTCTTTTTAGGATTAGGTTTATAATAATAATAATATAATTACTCCCTTTTATTTTAAGCTCCCCGATTAATATGTTGCGTTTTTTATTATAATATTATTTCCACCCCATTACCATAATAAAAGGCATTCCTAATATTATTTTTGGCGCCCCCTTACGATTTTTTTCTGGTATAAAAAAATTCTACGCAATATGTTTAGGTTTTAAAAAAATATATACCCATTATCGTATAATCAAAACTGAATTGGTTTTTTGGCCATTATAACCAAAAAATATAACTCGCGCCTGGTAAGTCTTAAAACCATACTCCTAGGCATAGATTCGTTTAAGGATATTGGCTTTCGCGCCTATATTTATAATAACCCTGGCCAGCCTACTTTTAGGCCCTTTTATACGTATTAATAAATACGGGCTTGGATAAAAGAAAAAGGGGATTATTAAGGGGATTAATATTAATGGGTTAGGAATATTAATTAAATAGGAGACTGCCTTTCCTCCCTTTAATATTACCACTTTTAGGCCGCCTGGTAGGCTTATAAACAGGACCTTAAAATTTATACGCTTATATTATTAATATAATTAAATACGTATAAAATCCGTAAACTTTAATTCTTTCGGGGGTATATTATTAATTAAGCGTGCCTTTATTTTAACCACCTGGTAAATATTAAGCCTGTTTAAAATTACCTACCGGTATCCCTTTAATTTTTTACCCTTATAAATAATTTTATTAATAATTTCCTCCACCCTTATTTTACTTATTAGTTTTTCTTATAAAATTATCCTTATAGGCTGCGATATTTATAATACCTCCGTAATTATTAACCCGTAAGGCCTTCCTATAATTTTTACGAATTATTCTTTTATTACCTTTTAAAAAATTAAATCCGTAAACTTTAGGGGGTCCTTACGCTTATTATTTAAGGGCGCCTCTTTTTCCTCCTATATACTGTGTTTTATTTTCTCCTTTATCGCGCCCAATATTTTTTCGTGGCCAATATCCTTTTTTTTTCCTTTAATGCCTTTTTTTTTCCCAATCATTTCGACCTTATCCTCCACTTTTACCCTTTTCGGGGGCCTGCCTTATCCTCTCTTAATTCCTTCCTAATTATAACCGAAAACCGTTTGCGCCGTTTTATTATAAATATTAATAATAAGGGCTTCCGCTATTATTTCCGTTTCCATATTCTCCCAGCTTTTCTATAAATATTTCTTTACTATTATTACTTTCCCTTTTTTAATAATAAATGGCTAATTATCCTAAATATTATTATTTCTGGGCATTTTATAAACCTTGTCGGTTAGGTTTATTTATGGCTGGTATATTTAAGGTATCTGGTCCTTTTTATTAATTAAACCAGGCGTGTTTTTTAAAAACCAGGGATTATTTATAATCGTATTTTAGGCCTTTTATACCCGATCGTACCAATCCTTAGGGACCTTTTTTTATTTATAATACCGTATAAATATTATGTTTATTAATACTCCTTTTATAATTATATTATTAAATATTTTAATAGGCCAGGTATTATATTTACTTCTTTTAAAATCCCATCCTGGCGTTCGGTAAAAGGGATACCCATAAAAAACCCCATTAATTCGATCCTAAACGTCCTATAAATAATTATATAATATATAATTATTTCCTAAATATTAATAATATCTTATTACCTTGGTCTGGTACTGGGGCCTTTTATTAAAACTGGTTATTAATATAGGGAGTGCTTATACCTTTAAAATTTTTAAAAGGGTTATATTAATTTTTTAGGGAAATTCGGCTTAAATATAATAAAGCCCCCGCGTGTGGTCCCGTCCAGTTTAATAGGCTTAATTAGGATTATGCGTATAATGGTTTTCGTATTAGGGCTTATTTTCCCTAATTCTGCCATTATCCAGCACCAGCTTTATATTTTCGCCTATTTTTTGGTTTAATAACGCATATATATTAGCCATGCTTAAAGTATTTAGCTTATTAATTAGGTCTTATTTAATTACTCTGGGCAGGATTAATCGATTAATAAGGATTTTATTACTCCCTTATGGTCGGAGTGCGGGCGGCAAATCGCGGGGATCGGTCTGGTTCCTTTAGGCCATTTTGGTTATTTTATATTGGTTGGCTTATTAGAATTAAAAATCGATACGATTATGCGCGGCTTTTTTAATGCAGGCAGTGATCCCTTTTTCTTCCTGCTGGAATTTATTCCTAAATAGCTTTATTATTTTCTTGCGCTAGTCCAGGAAGGCTTTAAGCTTTTGGAGGAGTTCCTTATATATTTTAAGGTATAGGTTGTTGTTTATAATCCCTGCAGAGTTATATAATTAAGCCCACGATGTATTATCGAAGGCATTTAGGAACGCGTTTAATAGGATAATATTATTAATATATCCCGTGTGGTTCTCCTTATATTAAGCGAGCCGGCGTTTTTATCCCGCGATATATAACCGTTATTAATTAATGTTTTTTATAAACCAGTTCTGGTAGGCGAAGCGCTTTAGGTTTACCATATTACGGCCTTTTTGGAAGGTATCCCTATCTGCGAATTCCGTTTTTAGGGCCTTTTTTGCTTCGATTTATATTTTTCCTATGGCGAGCGATTCGACTGGTTCGGCGTAGGTATTAATATAATACTGTATAATATAGTTTATTTTCTGCGTATTACTTATAAATACTGCCTGCTTAAATATTCGATTTAATTAACGCGTATACTGGGAAATATTATTTTCCCTAAATATTACGCTCCCCTATATACCAGGGAACGGTAACGATAATCGGACCATAATATATTAATTTATTTTATGGGAATTATATTAATCAATACTGAATATTATTTTTATAAATTAGTAGGGGAATAATATTTATTTTATTTTTTAAAATATTAGGGAAACGTTCGTTTTATATTTTATCCGGGGTACTGGCGTAATAAGGGTTCTTAATAGCGGGATTTTAAACGAGGGAGGATTAAGGGGTAACCGCTCGGCTTTTTATTTATATAAAAAGGTCTGGATTTCGTCGGCGCTTTCCGGTATTTTTACTTTTAAAAATCGTTCTTAGGCCTAAGGCCTATTTATAAGGCGTTTTTTATTTTCCTTCACCGTAATAATGTTCTAATAAAAAAGCCTTCGCCGCGCCTTACCGTAAAAATATAATATAATAAACTTTAAATAGGAAATAATTTTTTAAGAATTAGAAAAATTTATAAAAAATGGGAAAGATTGTAGGAGTTAGGATTTAAATAAGTTTTTAAGGGGTAATATAATATAGGATTATTCTTTTTTAATTTTAAATTAATGGATTATAAATAGTCTTTTAAAATTAAGGGTGGTAATGGTGGTAATATGTTTTGGGCCTTTTTAACGTAATTATAAGATTTTTATAATTTAAAATAAAAAGCCTACGCAGCCTTTTTGGTAATTACCTTTTTATCCTTCGGGTATTAATATTATTAATCCGGGGCTTTAATAGGTCCCGCTTTTTATATTCCGCGCCTTACGCTTAAAAATCTTAGGCTTTATAAGTATACCGCTTTACCGTTTTCTTTAATCTTTTTACCCCTTATTATTAATTAATTCGCTCCTGGTAATTATTAATTTGCCGGTTTTTTATAAGGCCGGGCGTAATATTGGTTAATTTACTTAGGCTAAAAGGCCTTACCTTACCTTCCCCTAAGCTCCAGATTAATTTCCTTACCGTATATTTATTTCCTTTTTAACCGCTTTTTTAAATAAAGGAAATTAGGCGCCTTCGGAAAGTAGGGAATTATTTATAATTCCAAAGGTGGAACCCTATAGGTCTGGCGTTTATAATTTATAAATTATTATAATCGCCATATTTTCCTTTTATCGCGGCCAAATCGTAATAAAGCGTGGGACCTTAAACTTTTTCCAAATAAGTTTGGTTTTTAAAATTTTTCCTCCTATTCTTTTAATAAGGCCTATTTAGAATTACCCTTATACTAAATTCTCCTAAAAAGGGATCGATTGTGAGGGGCTGAGGTTACGTTGAGGAGCAACGATGAGTGCCATAATAGTATGTATATTCGATTTACGGGGAAGGGGGGAGGAGGAGGAGGAGGAGGGAAAGCGGAGGGCGGATGGGATGGGGGCGTCTTATACGTATTGGTCCCGTGGCTAGCCCGCGGCGCATATATATTATATTATAGGCGGGCCTATAATATTACTTTTTTTTTTACCCGCTCCGTTCCGTGGCGGTATTACCGCAGGTACGCCCTCCGTAATATAATTACGTACCGAGACCCGTAATTTAAATATATCCTATCCCTTTTTTCGCTTATGTAAAGTATTCGTTACGGATACCGTGTATAAATACTATAAGGGCCGTTTTCTTCGGCCGCTTATCGCCCTTTTCCCATTTTTTACCACCATAATACCCGTGCATTACCCCCCCCCCCTTAAAACCCCCCCCTTTTTTTTTATTACCTCTCTCGGCGCCTTTATAAGCGCCGAGCACCCTTTTAGGTATTTTGCGCCTAAAACGGCGGCTGTACGGGCCCTGGGCGCCGACCTAATATTAATTAAAACTTCTCCAATTAAATTCCGTTTAAATTTTTAATAATAAGTTTCCATGGGTTTTTTTTCGCACCTAAACCGCTGCGGGGGCGGTTATTAACGGTTAATATAATAATTTTTAATATTTTTAATATTAATCCTTATACCCCCGATAATATTAGTATTACGCCGGCCTTTCCGGCGCCGCGCAGCCCGGCTTTTTATGGCGGCGGCGCCGTAAAGCCGGCGGCTTATAAAAGCGTAATTGCCCGTGCTTTTATTATTATTAAGGTATATGGTACCCTTACCCTTTATACTTATAAGGCATTATTAATCCGCTGCGGGTAATATAAGGCCCCCACCGTTTATACCAGCCTTATTAAAAAAATAAAAATTACCAGGGTAAATGGTTATTTTTTTATATAAAATCGCTGCGGTTCCGGGGTTAATTAAGGCAGGATATTACCGCCGGAATTAAAAGTAATAAGCCCTATAAAGCTTATATTTATCGTATTATTAATAATATTACCCACCGTTATTATAATTAATCCGATAAGGATCCTTTTTAATTATTATAATATTCCGCGATTAATCCGGTGCTAATCCGTAGGGTAAGGTATTGCTTATTTTTGATATTTTAAAGGTAATTATACTTATAATATTATAAATAATAATGGGCCTTTATAAGGATTTCCGCGGTTATCCCGCCGTTAATTTAACCTATTAATATTTCGACGCCCTTAATATTAAAGTTATTATTATTATTTTAATTACCGCTGCCAGGATTAGAAGCCCTTATGGTAATTCCGCCGTAAATCCGCCTTTAATCCGCTGCGTATTTATTCCTTTTTACTTTAAAATTAGGCCTATTATTAATTTAACGATAAAATTATCCGTCGTATTAATATGGGGTATTACGCCGGCTCGGTGCCGGCTGCCCTTACCGCGCCTATTATTAGCGCAATATTTACGCTTGGCCAGGCCGCATTACTTATTAAATCGGTCGGTAGGTTTATTACCGCTGGGGAAAAACTACTGGCCCTTTTTCGGGACCGTATAAATTCCTTCCTCGCTCCGGATTTACCTCGGGTTTTTTGCTAATCCCTTTAGCTTTTTACTCCGCCCTCGCCCTTTATTAATATTATTTCTTTTCCAAGGCGGAGATCGCTATTTACCCGTAGCGTTTTTGCCAAATATAATAACGGTATTAAATTTAATATAAACCCGGTTATTTAAAAGCTCGCCATCGGTACCCGTTAATTAATTTTTATACTTGCGATATCTGGGCGGGGCCGCGGGTAACCCGTAATATATTACCTATTTTTTGTCCTTTTTTTTTTTTAATTATTATTAGTATTTTATATATTAAGGATTATATTCCTTTAAATTCCACTCCTTTTATATTATTAATACTTCCGTTATAATATTACCGCTAATACCGCCCGTAATACGACCTATACGGGGCCGTTATATATTATTATATTACCGAACCGCCGTTTATAATGGTCCAGTGCCGCTGTTTCCGTAAAATGGGATAACGGCTCCCAGGTTAGTTTTGCCCAGCCCTGCCATTTTACCAATACCTGCCTGGTAAAGCCGCGACCCCGCTTTTGGGTCCGTGCTTTAAGTATTTTTTTCATTTATCATTCGTTTTCCCCTAATTTATTACCCCGAATTAATAGGGGTTGCGTATTATCCTGGGTTTGGGATAATAAGGGGTCGCTATTAACCTATTATAAAAGGTCCACGTAAAAGCGTGGGTGGATATTTATAAGCGTATTTAATTCTATTATATATAAGCTTATTATTCGCGTAATCGTGTACTTAGCGTAAAACCAATCCAATTTCCGTAAGGGCCGCGCGGTGGTTATATTACGCAGGGAAAGCCATACCTTATTATTTATCTCGAACCTTTCCGCGGGCGAACGGTATTTATTCGTTATATTTTTATAATATTACTGTATTACCACTGCCGCCGTTTATACCCATTCGGTGGCCTCTCTAAGCCTGTCCAGGAACTGCTTAACGCGGCCCCGCGGCGATTTCTTTAAGGGCCCTAAATTATTGCGTTCCATTATAGGTGCCACGTGGTACCTATACGTAATAAAAAACGGATTAAGGCTAATTATTAATAAATCGCGGTTATTAATAATTAATTGCGCCGCTAATAGGAGCCCGGGCCAGTTTAATTGCTTTATTAATACGAATATCCGTAAAAAGTGCTGGACCTCCTGGTTCGTTTATTCGGTTACGCCGTCGGTTTAAGGGTGGAACGCGGTCGATAATTATTACATTAT
Source organism: Zalerion maritima (assembly GCA_022664585.2). Lineage (NCBI taxonomy): Eukaryota > Fungi > Ascomycota > Sordariomycetes > Lulworthiales > Lulworthiaceae > Zalerion > Zalerion maritima. The sequence continues at coordinate 37,686 of JAKWBI020000438.1, forward strand.
ATTTATTAACTTATATAAGCGTTACCAAAAGCCGCCCACCTAATTCGATCCTTTATTATTTATAATCGTTTTAGGGAAACCGTGGAAATACCAAAAATATTATATAAACCTTTCGGCATATACCTCCGCCGTTATAAATATTATGGTTTTTAAAATTACGCCCTTATAAAGGCGGTTAATAATTACCATTAGGAAGCGGGGGTTATACGGGTCCGCGGCGGGGAGGTTTATTATAAAATTTACGGATATTTTGCTTTAAAAACGGTCCGCCATTAGGAGCGGCTTTAATAAACCTTTTTTCTGGTTTTTCTAAACGGTGGTCCTACCGTATATATTATAATTATGCATAAAACGGCGCACCATACGGGTTATACCCGGCTAAAAATAATTACGGAATAATATTATTATTATTTTATCGCGTCCCGGGTGGCCGGTAATTATAAAATTATAGGCCCGCTAAATAAGGGCGGTTTATAATTACTCCTATATTAATATTTAACGCCGGTCCTTAAAACGCAGGTATCCCTCGGGCCTAAGGGAGCATTTTATAATAAAAACCTTTATTTTTATATTTAAGGGGAACGTTTATTCCCCTTTTTCGATTACCTTTCGTATAACCGCGTATTGGTTATTATATTATACCGCTGCGGACTATAATTCCTAAAGCTCGGCATTCTCGAATGGCGCGCTCGGGAGGGCCCCCATATTATATACGGCCGCCGGTAACCAATTATTTTAAACCAATTAAAAATTACGGCCGGTAAGGCGTTTATTTCCCTCCCCCTTTGGTATATTCTGGTCCCGCCGTAATAATACGTTAGGCGCCAGGGATAACCGGCCGGGGCGGAATTTTAATTAAAAATAATACCGATATATTTATTTCCACCAGCGGATCTGGCATTTTAATAAACGCCTTTTAATTATAAAGTACCGTAAATTATTATAATCCGAGCGTACCCGGAATACGCCGATTATATTACGGAGTTTTATATTTTATATTTTTATACTTTTTATTATAACCAGGAGTTTTTTATTATAAATATTATAATTATATTCGGCGGGTATTAACCATTAAAAAAAAAAGGCCACGGGGTATAATATTCCCGCTTTGCTCCGTTAAAAAAGGTAAAAGCCTATCGCTTATTTTAAATTATCGGCTTTTAAAACCGTTTCCGCTGCCGGGTTAAATTACGCCAATATCGGGGGGGCTATAAACGCCCTTTTTAATGGCTAAAACGCTTCGAATTCGATAAGGCCCTAATAAAACCCTTTTCCCTTTTTAAAAAAGGCGGAAAACGGGAGTTTTAAATTAAAAAACTGGTCGATAAATTTTTTATAAAAATTAATAAAGGCTAAAAAACCACGGACCCTTTTTACGATTATGGGCTTTTTTTATTTATATATGGCCCGTAATTTCTCCGGGTCGGTATATATTCCTTTTCCTATTATTATAATAAACCCAAGGTATATTATTTTTTTCGCTGCGAAAATGTATTTGGTTAGGTTTAATCGGAGGCTTATATTACGGAGCTTTTTTATAATTTAACGGACCTTTAATATATAATTTTACTTTATACCGTTTAAATAAACCAGTATATTATTTATATACGCCGTATAAAATATATTAAAAAATTCGCGTAATATATTATTAATATATTATTAAAATAATACTCCCGCGCCGCCAAGGCCGAACGGGGTTACCGTTTATTTATATTAGCCAAAATAAATTCCGAATATTATTTTTTACTTATTCCTATAACGAACGCGCAGTTTATGGTAGGCGGTTTTAATATTTACCTTAATAAATCAATACGCCTTAGCCAGGGTTCATAATATTTTATAAATAAACGGTAAGGGGTAATGGTCCTGGCGTATAACCGCGTTTAACCTTTTATAATTATAATAAAAACATAACCCGCCCCCCGGTTTTTTAATAAAAAATACCGAGGCGCGTATGGAAAAACTGCTGGCCCTTATATAGCCCTTATTAAATAATTCCGTTAAGGCTTTTTATAAAACCAGTAATTCCTCCCTTAATATACCGTAAATCGGACCCTATAATATTTACGGGTCTTTTTTTTCGGCATTTTTTATTAACTTTATTATATAATTTACGGAACCGCGGTAAGGTGGTAACGCCTATTTTTTATCGGGTTCGAATATATTTTCTAATCCTTTTAATTTATTAGGTAACCGGAATAGCTTAGCCATTAATACCTTTAATTATTTATTAATATTATATAGGAATATTATAAATAATATTAAATTGCTCGCTTTTTTTTTATGTATTATAATACGTAAGGCGGTAATATTAATTAATTATATATTCGTTAAAATAATACCCCTCGACCCTTTTTCCCTTACGGAAAGGTTCGCCTTATTAATATAAATCCGCTTTTTTACCGCTTTATATATAATTATTTTTTTTTATACCATGGTTTGCCCAGTATTATTAAGTATAAAAGGTTTAGGACGGGGTAATAAAAATAATATTAAAAATACCCGTTTAAATTAATATTTATATATACCGCCTTTATTATTATAATTTTCCGTTATACGGGTAATATAAACGCGTATATTAATACCCTGGCGGGTACCGGAATACGTAAAAGGCGGAGTTTAATAATAAGGAAATTAAAAATCGTGCCGTAATATAGGTACCCGTTATTAATAAAAGTATCGGTAAAATAAGTTTTATTTAAATAAACATTTATTAAAAAGGGGGTGCCGTTTATCCGTTTTATCCCCTTTATTATTTCGCTTTACGTTGGCGGTTTTTAGGCACGCTTACGTTTAGGAATTACCCTTTTAATTTATTTTCCCCTTTATTCTTATTTAACGCCCCCGGGAGGGGCATTACGCCCACAGTATTAATCCGGACCTTTTTAATTAACTTGGCCGGGGCTAGCTTATATTTTAAAATAAAATGGCTATCCGATTTATACCAAATATATTAGCCTTCCCTACGCCGGCGCTTTATTTTAATTACGATTACCCATTTGGCGCGGCGTGGTTTATTCTTTAATTTAAAATTTATAATGTTTACCCCTAATATTAGGGTGTCCGGGTTTTTTTAAGAATACAATTAATATATTATTAATACGCTGCTCCCTTTTTTATTTAATATTAAATTTAGGCGGAACGTAATATTGGTAATTATATAAACCCACTTTTAATAAAAATTAGGCAGGTAAACCGATATTAATATTAGGTAAAGGCGCTGGTATATTATTTTATTTAATAATATAAGCTTAATAAAATTATCCCATACGGCGCCCCCTGCATTTACCAGGAATTATTTAAATTAAGAATAAAAGGCTGGGAACGATTACCTTTCCCCTTAACGTAAAAAGTGGAGCTTTTTCGCCGCTCGTTCGTAATTATTAGGGTCCCCGAATACCGTTTTTAAATATATAATAAATCGCGCGGGATTCCAGCCTATCGATTTACCTTTACCGTAAAATATTATAATAAGGGCTTTCGGTTTATTTTTTAAACAGGCATTAATACTATATTATAAAAACGCATCGCCCTTAATAAGGTTTTAATTTAAAATTAATTTGCGTTTAATTTTAACCCGGAATGCCTTTTATTTTGCCTTATTATTATCGAATTTTACCGGCCAGGGGAGCTGCCTCCGTTATGGAATCGTTACGACCGGCGGGCTATGGTTTATTAAGGCGGGCGGCGCTTAATACGCCGCCGAGATCCGGGTATCGAGGGCCGCAAGCATTTAAGTTAAGCGTTTTTCCATATTATTTAATTCGGCGGCGGACTTATTATTAACGGCCGCAAATGCCCGGGTTATTTCCTGGTGAATAAGTAGTATTATTACCTTGGGGAGGATTTATTAATCTTATCCGCCGGTAAAAGCTTGGTTATTTTTATTCGGGTTATTATTTATAATAAAGGCGTTACGGGGTGGGTACGGGATAAAATATGGTAAGGGAGTACCTAAGAATCGAATATATATAAGGGGCTAAGGTTATATTAAGGAATAATAATAAGTATTATAATACTATATATATTCGATTTACGGGGAAGGGGGGAGGAGGAGGAGGAGGAGGGAAAGCGGAGGGCGGATGGGATGGGGGCGTCTT